>JAMZAV010008842.1:0-56487 GCA_024449915.1 Sweltsa coloradensis | reverse complement strand
CCCTTCGCAACCGCTTGGCGGTCCAGAGCGATGCGTACGCTTCCTGTACTCAGCAGATGTGCACGCCGACTCAAAACGAGCGTAAAAGTTTTGTGATGTCAATTAGGACACTTTTAATACTTTTAAAGCCTTCTGCCAAATATTTATTGAATGTAATTTTACGTCTGTAAATAGCATATACGCAACTACAGTTTATTTTGGTATGAAACACTTTCGAGGTGGCAGATTCTCTCGGCGCGTTTCTTTCCACTCGATCAGAAGCAGAGGCAGAAGGCTGCTGATTTTGATTAGATATTGCTTTACGTCTTCATATTATGCAACTTGGCTAATCGAGACGAAGGAAGGGACGTAAGGTGATGACGCGGGGGGACAAGGGGTGGACAGGTCTGTGCTGGTCAGAACCAGCCACAAGCATATGGGAAGGGCAGGGGTTCCCCCACGTCGTGGTCGTCTCCGTCTGTGTCATCATCCGTCCGTGTTGTCTTTGTCGTCGCCGTCGGGGAGGTAGTCAAAGGGAAGGGGTTCCCCGACGACGACCCAGAGCTCGCCATTAGTTTCAGGGAGTGAAACTCCCCTATTCACGGGCCAAACCGCGAGAAGGTGTCGAGTTGGAATTTGAAGGCCCGAAGGTGCCGTGTTGCCAAGCCAATACCAGGTTGGCCAAACTCTCAAGAAGAAGTTTCCAACTATTACATATCGTATATTTATTGTTACAAATTACATGAGAGACAATCATATTGTACGTTCAATGTTTAACGAACACAATATTACTTTGTCCATAGGCCCATTAGCCTACTTTAGTGATTTACGTGTTATTTTGATGAGACGTTTCCATTTCTGAGGTTGGCAAATACTGAACCAGTCAGTTAGCGACTGTACTAATAAGAGATGCAAATAAATATGTTTTCCTAAAATGTAACAATAAAAAATAAATAAATACTTTGAGTGTAGTAAAATAAACTACAGTTGTAAATTGATGTAGATGAGCACCGTCTTGTTGTTAAACAAAACAAGGACACTTCGGCTTCGGCTCAACACGTTCGGAACACTAGGCACAGAATTGATTTTGACGCATCTAAAACTCTGGTGACGATACAAAATTACCCTCTTAGAATAGTAAGGGAAGCTATCGAAATAGAACGGCGACCTAACAGTTTAAATAAACGGGACGATGGACAACGGGTACCCCCTTCCTGGCTGCCAGTGCTCCACAAACACAAAGCGTATGTGAAAAACTCCTCTCGGGGCTATTCAAGGGAGACGGGGGCACTTACCAAGAGCAATGAGGAAGGCATCAACGTACCCGACAAGATTAGGTGTGTGAAAGCGACATGCCCTGTGAGACTCGGGGTCCTTTGACAAGAAGTATGGCTAGGGCACAAGTGCTTCAGGCTTCGAGTCTCGCGCCACAAGGAATGACGACACGTGGTTGCGCGCGCAACCACAGCATCAACGCGTCAAATAACAATAGGACAGTCGAAGGAAGAGATCCGTGCAGACTCGTCGCGGTGACCCTGGATGATGGGGGATGTTATTCCCCTCGAAACGTCGGGTGAGGTGGGGTAAGTCTAAACCACCTACTCAATTTTTATCGTGTGACACAACCCAGAAAAACGTGAATTCTAACAATATATATATATATATATATATATATATGACATAATGAAATTCTTTCGAGTTTCCGAGTTAAATAAGTTTTATTACCAACGTTTCGGACAGTTCTCCCTGCCCATTCTCAAGGTAATGGCATACAAATTAAAAAACATTAAGTAAACAAACATGACAATAACAAATAATATAAAAGACAAAACAAGTCACTGCAACTGGTCAGCATTACATTTAAGATCTTTGCGATGACCTTAACAGGCGTTTGGTAGGTGGAGCTTCAGGTGGCTCCTTTCTTCTCCTGTCCACTCTAGCTGGAGGAACTACATTTTCCGTGGCAACTGGGGGTATTATCGGCACCACATGGCTATCACGTAGCGCCAGTTTCCAGGTGGGTGCTAGTCTTTTCGCATCATCTCGTATGTTTAAGTTATGCGGTAACTCAAATGGTCAACTCAAACGGCTCCCCCCCCCCCCCCCCCCGCCCGCCGTTGGAGAAAGGCTGCATCATAGCGAGCGTTGCTGCTCACCAAAGCAACGTGACTGACAACATATTTATTTTTAATGTCCTCTTTTTTGCACCAGCACTTATGGTAACCCTACACACAAGTAACTACTCAGACGACCCACTCCCAAATAGCGAAGCGATCTCCCTAAATCACTGTCTTTGGCGTACCAAACTATCGAGCCATGATGGACTTGCTTCGACGATCCACCACTGGACGTGTCACCCTTTCTTCTACGAAAGACTCGTTTAGAGTAAAAGCTGAAGATATTCAAACCTATAAAGCTCTGGAAGCAACATTCCGAGAACAAGATATTCAATTCTACACTTTCCCCACTGCTGAAAAATGCCTGAAGAAGGTTATATGCGTGGACTATCAGCAACTGTCGACATCAACGACATAAAAGAAGATTTGCGAAACCAGGGCTTCGTACTATTTGCAGATGTTCAACAACTGTTCCACCATCCTGTGGAAGGTGTGCGTAGACCTATGCCCCTCTTTCTCGTGTTCTGTGGGCTCCAAAAATGGGAAATCAATTCATTCAATTGAACGCGAATGCCACCATCGCGTAACTGTCGAAAAGTACAGAGGACCGCCGGGACCAAGGCAGTGCTATAACTGTCAAATGTATATGGCCACAGATTAGCCTTTTGCCATCTACCGCCAACATGTTTCAAGTGCGCACTCACAAACACATTCACTTCCTGTACTAAACCACCAACGATGCCAGCAACCTATGCTAACTGTGCAGGACACCATCCGGCTTCTTCCCGTCACTGTCCAGCATAACAAAAGGCAAAAAAAAAGAAAAAGCGGTGCCGTAGATGTCCCTGCAGTCTCCAGAGCCATGCCCAAGAATTGGATTGATTGGATATTGGATATTGGCAATTTTTGCGAAATCGGTGTTTATCCGCGATATTCGCGATTTTTCACGATTTTCCCTATTTCGGCGATATATCAACGATTTTCTCGCTTTTCTTGTCTTTTTGCAAAAATAAAATAAAATAAAATAAAATAAAATTCGATTTTCATTTTTATAATTCGAACAAAATCCGTCCGCGAAATATAATTCTTTGGAAATGTTAGCCGAGATTCTGGGCGTGTTGCGCAGACCGCCTAGGCGCTGGTCGGAGCATCGATGTGTTTTATAGGCTCGCCCGCCAGCCGCTATACGTTAATCCGTGATTTGTGTCATGACGTCGTACTAGAGAGCGAGTCAGTAGTCAGCGTCCTTCAAATGGATTTCCCATGTTTCCGTCCGTGTTGTCAAATACTTGTCTGCTCTCGTCTCGTTCCTCGCATTGATTTTCGATTGATTTTTGTATGATTGAAAATGGGGGGCTGGAAAGAAGTTAGTGTTGCTTCAAGAGCGTTAGAATATAAAAAAGACGGGTTTTATGTGCACGACAAAAAAATAATCATGTGCAAGTTCTGCAACAGTCGAGTAGAGTGGATTCGGCGAGATTCGTGTGAAAAGCACATCACTTCAAAAAATCACATACTCAAGAAAGAGAAGGCAGAATCAAACAATAATACCGCTGGATTACAGTCTTCTATTACCGGCTCCTTTACAACCCAAGCCAGAGCAAAGGAATTCAAAACCTCGTTTGCCATGGCCACGACTACGATGCTTTTGAAGGTAAGGTAGGCCTAGAGCTAGAACACTTATAAATTTTGTCTAGGCTAGAGGGTAGGGCCTAGGCCTAGTCCTAGGCCTATGCAGGGTAAGGCAGACGCCTAGGCCTAGGGACCATGTCATCTCTGGATCTCCTAGAGATAGATACCTAGACTAGGCCTAGGGTTCTTAGTATTCTGAAGCCCCCTAAATGAAAATGTCAAGCCCCTAGCTAGCCTAGACCTAGGTGCAATTTGTTTTATCAAATGCCTAGGCCCTACTCCTACATTTGGGACTCAGGAATCCCAAATAAATTCGCAAAGAAATGGCCCTAGCTTTATTTGACTGAGGAGCCTGGGCCTAGGCTAGGCTTACCAGTAAAAACATAAAAACAAGAAAACATAGTAACAAGCTGTATGCTTCAGTTTGGAGATGTAGATTAAAAATAAAGAGGGACCAGTATGTTACCATGGTAAACTACATTTTTATTGCCACCTGAAAATCCCATTTATGATCCCGGTTGCAAAATTCCCCAAAATATTGAAAAAAATTTATACACCGCTAAAAAACAAAATGTCAATAATTTTCACCACCAATTCACCACTTTTGGCCAAATTAAAAACGAAATTTGCAATTTATTTTCACCCCAAATACCTGGCTCTGGATATTGCTTAACGTCTCATATTTATGCAACTTGGCTAATCGAGACGAAGGGAGGGACGTAAGGGATGACGCTGGGGGACAAGGGGTGGACAGGCCTGTGCTGGTCAGAACCAGCCACAAGCGTATGGGGAGGGCAGAGGTTCCCCCACGTCGTGGTCGTCTCCGTCTGTGTCGTCATCCGTCCGTGTTGTCTTTGTCGTCGCCGTCGGGGAGGTAGTCAAAGGGAAGGGGAAAGTAGAGCGGTGCTGTAGATGTCCCTGCCGTCTCCAGAGCCATGCCCAAGAATTGGATTGATTGGATATTGCTTAACGTCTCATATTTATGCAACTTGGCAAATTGAGACGAAGGGAGGGACGTAAGGGATGACGCGGGGGACAAGGGGTGGACAGGCCTGTGCTGGTCAGAACCAGCCACAAGCGTATGGGGAGGGCAGAGGTTCCCCCACGTCGTGGTCGTCTCCGTCTGTGTCGTCATCCGTCCGTGTTGTCTTTGTCGTCGCCGTCGGGGAGGTAGTCAAAGGGAAGGGGAAAGAAGAGCGGTGCCGTAGATGTCCCTGCCGTCTCCAGAGCCATGCCCAAGAAGAGCGGTGCCGTAGATGTCCCTGCCGTCTCCAGAGGCATGCCCAAGAAGAGCGGTGCCGTAGATGTTCCCTGCCGTCTCCAGAGCCATGCCCAAGAAGAGCGGTGCTGTAGATGTCCCTGCCGTCTCCAGAGCCAAGCCCAAGAAGAGCGGTGCCTTAGATGTCCCCCCTAGTTCCGGACGTACCATTAAGGCTGAAACACCACTACTTGTGCCACTACGTAGAGTTAGTACTGAAGCATGAACCACTGATGAGGCTGTGGACTAAGCGTTTCGAATCCAAGCATAAATACTTTAAAGAAATCGTCAGGTCAGCGAAAAACACCATGAATGTTACTAAAAGTATGTCAGAAAAACACCAGCTATTGCAGGCCGACTACTATGCATCATCTGGATTATTTCCAAAAGAGACTGCAATGGAAAAAGCTTCACTTTACCATCCTTCACATTTTGCAGACCCCATAAATCACGCCTTAATGTATAGTGAACGCCTACGAGAGTACACTCAGTTGTTGGTTGGATACGAATGTCGCTTTAGAGGCAAAAAATACAAGGCTGGACAACTAGTGGTTCTAAAACAAGACATAACTCTGACACGACTTCAGATAGAAATAATTCTTTAAAAAAATATATTTTTTTTAATTTAAAATAAAAATCAACTTGCACAAACAATTCACAGGTGATATTTGCCCGGTTCGTAGATATCCAAGTACAGAAAAAGGAAAGTCGATATCTTTGAAGTTGCGAGGGAAAACCCGATGGGGGTCGATTTGCTTTTGTTTAAAGAGTTTATTAGACACGAAGTTTGCTCTGAAAGCACTTGCTATTGTCGATGAAGACGATGATGATTTCATTGGTGTTGTATTTTGGCAACAGTATCCAAAAGACTTATGACCTTCTGAATGAGATTGTAAAATGCAGTATTTTGGCAACGTATCCAGAAGACTTATGACCTTTCGAAAGAGATTGTAAAATGGATTACAACTATTCAGTCATATAAACCTCGAATCAGCAAGGTAGCCACTGCATTCAAAAGCATACGCGAAGAAATTGCCAACAAATTACTAGAGGCACCTGTGACTGTTGCTGAAGAGAAGCTTATCGCAGCTGCGATTGTAAAAAAAAGAAGTCAAACGGCTCTCCGCCCAATCCATTATGCAGCGACATTTTTGATCCTAACATTTTTGGCAAAGACCTGACTCCAGAGCAGCATGTAGAAGCACATTTAAACTATATTGATTCACTGGCAACTTTGAGGAGCTCTGAGAAAGACGTTGCAGAAATCTTGTCCGACTTGGATTGCTATCTAACCAAGGAAGGCATTTGGAGCAAAACATACGTTTGGAAATCCGCTGGAAATTTGGATCCAACTGTGTGGTGGAAAGGGGTGTTTTGGTCCTTATAAATATTTAAACAAACTTGCTGCTGATATTCTCAGCATGCCTGCAACAAGTGCCCACGAGAGAAGTTTTCAGCACGTACTCCTCATACACCCGTTCTAAACGTAACCGACTAACTGCCGCCCAATGCGGGAAGATAACATTTGTTGCGCACAAAACCCTTTAAACTCCTAAGGGAGAAAGATGAAGCCCAAGATGAGCCCCTTGAAACTAACCTATCAGACACTGTGGCGGAGACTGATTTGCCAGTGCCACATAGCTACCTCACAGACGATTTATTTATTATTTATTTAACGTCTAACGGTTATGTTTATTTTTAGCGACAAAGAAAATGTCTGATGTATGCGATGATGAAGTGTTTTATGACTCTGAGCATGATATACCACTCATGAACCTTGTTCAATAGGCCAAGAAATAGGTCCTGTTTGTGTATTTTTAAAAAAAAAATGCTATTTTCCCCAAATTCTCATGATTTACTTCTCCCAAAAACATTCTCGAGAAATTTACATCACTAAAACCCATATAGTTATTCAAACTTATTAGACTAGTTTTAATGAAACGTGTCAACCAAACGAGTTATTTGCAACCTCTACAACACCAGACTAAAGAAAAACAACAACCCTAGCACAGAAATCGGGGGCACCCCATATGTGTGAGGCTCTCATCCCACACTGACAGAACCTAACACTTTCCGAAAAACCAACCACTCAGGCTGTACAGACAGGACAGAACAGACAGCACAACACTGAGATGAAGAGCATGGCAGAAAATTTGATTGGATATTGCTTTACGTTCATATTTATGCAACTGGCTAATCGAACGAAGGGGGGGACGTAGGGGCTGGCGCGGGGGGAGAAGGGGTGGACGGCCTGTGCTGGTCAGAACCAGCCACAAGCGTATGGGGAGGGCAGGGGTTTTCCCCCACGTCGTGGGTTTCTCCGTCTGTGTCATCATCCGTCCGTGTTGTCATTGTCGTCGCCGTCGGGGAGGTAGTTAAAGGGAAAGGGAAAGTCCCCGACGACGACATATAGCTCGCCATTAGTTTCAGGGACAAAAACTCCCCTAATCACGGACTTAAACCACGAGAAGGTTGCGAGTTGGAATTTGATGGCCCGGGGCAGAATAAAGACAGCACAAAACCTTTCAGTGTAGACAGAATAAACCTCCTGAAGTAAACAAACATTAAACAGAATGATGCGAGGACACAACAGCCCAGACTTGCTCAAACAACACACCCAACTGTATAGAAGCTAACTCCCTGTATGGTGGAGGCCCTGTAAGAAGAGAACGAAGAGCCTGCACAAAAACACGTCCGCCTGCGACAAGAACAACAGACCGACTGAGGGCTGATAGTCTGGGTTGTTCACAAAATAAAACGGCAAAAAATAGTAGGAAGGTTTCACTTGGCAAAATGTTTTATAAGGTCAAAGAAAAGCGATACAGAAGGGGAAAACCACGAAAAATATCCCTTAGGATTCAAAATGGCGGCCATTTAATAAATAGGCCTATTATTTACCTATTTTGAGTGTTTAAAAAGACGGTAAATAATGTTAGGAAGGTGCTACATGGCAAACAATATTCTTGAGATGTTAAAAATGGATATACAATGGAAGGAGCAGCCATTAAAAATGACCCTTTACGTTCAAAATGGCCGCCATCGTTTGAACACATTATGTATTATTTTAATTTTGGAATATAAAACATACTGAAATAATCATAAAAAAGGTTGCCACTTAGAAAGGCTCTTCTTAAGATTGTAGAAAAGTTTACAGAGGGGAGCCAAGAAGAGTACTATTACAATTCAAAATGGCGGCCATGAATGATAAGGTGTATCAAAGTATCTTCTGATTTATAATTGTAAAAAGACGGCAAATAATGATAGGAAGGTTGTCCATTGCAAAAAAACGGTTTTTTTTAGATGAAATGAAGATTTACAGAGGGGGAGCCAAGCAAAACAGCCTTACTGATCCAAAATGGCCGCCACGAATTACAATTGCGCACGCTTATAGGATACAAATTTCGAATGTTCACAGACGTAAATAATGATAGAAAGGTGCCACTTGGCAAAATTACTCGGAAGATGTTGTTATGGTTTATAGTGGGGGAGCCAAGAAAATTCGCTTACGTTCAAAATGGTCGCCATGATTTTAAATGTGTATGTTTCCTATTTCGAATGTAAACAGACGGCAAATGATAAAAATGGCCACCTGGGCCAAAACATTTTCAAGATGTTGTTTATAGTTTACAGTGGGGAGATAGGAAACAATATCCCTTACAATTCAAAAATGGGCGCCATGAATTGAAAAATTGTATATTGTTTCATTTGATCTATGATCACATTTAAATAAATTTAACGGACTATATTATAGTGACAAACAAAAACATGTAGGACTTACATAGATTTCTAATGAAGTGGACGTGGAGCACTTCTTCCTACTTTTTGTACATTTTGACTTGAGGTTGTTTATAATAATATGTCGTATCTCAGGAATACTGAAATATGAGAAAATAATATTTAAAGTGCTGAATATAGCTGTAACGAGATTAATAAACATCCAGAAATAAAAGATATTATATATTACCTTAAACTTTAAAAAAGTCTATGATAACTTCTAGCACTGGTTTACCTGGTGTTATGCAGCAGTTCAGTCGGCCGTTGGAACATAAACAATGCACAGGGAAAAGCCGGAATTCTTTGATGAGCATCGTGTGATGCATCCTTTCTTACACGGAGCACTTGACAAGATCTCTGCAGAAGAAGTCCCATATCTCCGGCAGTCTAGTCCATTTTGGCATGGAACGCCACCATTCAAGAAACAATCCCCATTATTATTAGGTTGATGAAGAAAATTGGCCGTAAAGTTATCAGGCACTTCCCCAAAGTGTCCCCTGATAAGCAGCACACGACATGTGAAGTGGAGTGAGAATCTTAGAGTAAGGAGGAAGACTGTCAACCACTTTTTGTTTCTTCGATGTAAAAGGATTTTCCTTGCCTTCGATTGACTTTTCCTACATCCGTTTGTGCGTCGCTACAAAAGAAACAAATAATGTTCTAAGAACGTCCTGAGTGGTTTGGAAAACGTTCTGCAACGGACAGGAAATTTCATTCTTGTTTGTACTTGTTTTTGTTCGTGTTACTTCACCATTAATTGAAAATGGAAAACGACTTCTTCACAAATGCCACAAACAAGCAAGAGTTGTATTCCATTCTCGCAAATCACGTGGTACACAGTTATTGTTGACAGGAAGTTGTGACAAACGTGGTTTCCTTTATCGTAGCATCTCAAAATGCTGAGGGCCGACATTGCTGGTATTTAATGTGATCTCTTGAAGAGGCTGATGGCCGAATCATTGGTCACGTGAGGATCACCGATCCTCCTTCTCCCAATTAAGGGCAAGAAAAATGCTTGGAAAGTATGGAAATCTTTCGATAATTGTCACACCAGCGTTCATGAAATTTCCTGTCCGCGCAGACGTTTCCAAAAAACCACTCAAGGACGTCTGTAGAAACGTTTGTTGTTCCTTGTTGTACCGACGCACACACGGATTGTAGGGAAAAGTCAATTAAGCAAGGTAAAATCCTTCACATCGAGGAACAAAGTGTTGACAGACTTCCTCCCACTCAAGACGCACTGCAGATTCACATTCAGCGTGCTGCTAATCAAGGAGGACATCTTTGGGGAAGTGTAATACTTTTACGCAATTCTCAACAACGAACAGAATGGAGATGTTCTTGAAGGTGGATGTTTGGCAATCCAAAATGGACTTGACTGCCGCGAGTTATGGTGACTTCTGCAGAGAGCTTTCATGTGCTCGTGATAGAAAGTGATGCATACACGATTGCTCATGCAAAGACGCCGTTTTCCCCTGTACATTGCTAGTGTTCCAAAACTGCCGACTGAACTGCTGCAACACCAGGAATATTCCCAGTCTTAGAAAGTATTATAGACTTTTCAAAAAAAGTTTTAAGGATAGATAAATATATAATCTCTTTAATTAGGGGATGGTTTACTTCATCTCGAACAGCTATGTTTAGCAAACCTTTATATAATTATATATTATTTTCTCATAATTTAGTTTTCCTGAGGAGAACCACGTCAATTAAAAATATACAAAGAAGTAAGGAAGAGTGTGATCAAATAGCCACGTTATTAGAAATCTATATCAGATGTCTTGTTTCATGTTAATATCTTATTAAATGTTACGCATAAGAAATATAGGAAACAATATTACATTTTTAATCATGGCAGCCATTTTGAATGTTAGAGATAGTTTTCGGCTCCACCCACTGTAAACCATATACAAACATCTTGAAAAATGTTGCCAAGTGGCCCATTTTTATACTCAATTGCCGTCTGTTCACATTCGAAAATAGGAAACAATACACATTTTCAATCATGGCGACCATTTGAATCTGTTAATGGAGATTTTTCTTGGCTCCCCCACTGTAAACCATACAAATATCTTGAGAGTATTTTTGCCAAGTGGGCACCTTCCTTATTACATTATTTACCGTCTGTCTACAATCAAAATTTTGGGTAGGATCGGTATAAGGTACGCAATTGTTAATTCGTGGCGCGCCATTTTGGATCGTTAAGGCTATTTGCTTGGCTCCCCCTTGAAAACCTCTTTGGACATCTCAAGAAATGTTTTGGCCAATGGAACAGCTTTCCTATTCATTATTTTCCGCCTTTTACATTAAAAAATCAGAAGATAATGATACACATTGTCATTCATGGCCGCCATTTTGAATTGTAAGAGGTATTGTTCTTGGCTCCCCTCTGATTTAACTTTTTCTATAATCTTAAGAAGAGCCTAGTGCTAAGTGGCATCTTTTTATCATTATTTTCAGTATGTTTATATTCCAAAAAGTAAAATAATACATATTTTTCAAACATGGCGGCCATTTTGAATCATAGGGGTCATTTTTTATGGCTCCCCCATTGTATACCATTTTTACCATCTCCAGACTATTTTTTGCCATGTAGCACCTTCCTAACATTATTTACCGTCTTTTTACACTAAAAATAGGTAAATAATAGGCCTATTCATTCATGGCCGCCATTTTGAATCCTAAGGGACATTTTTCGTGGCTCCCCTTCTGTATCGCTTTTCTTTGACCTTATTAACATTTTTGCCAAGTGAAACCTTCCTACTATTTTTTGCCGTTTTATTTGGGATTCATCGATGAACAGCCTGTACTATTATGTTTCACACTGTTTTCTCGAGTTGCTATTGAAGCCATACACGAAACATACTACCATTTTCACTACAGAGTACACACGATTTACAACTATTCATAACAAACCGAAACAATCATGCGAGTGGAGTGAAGTGAATGCATGGAGTGAATGAGTGGACGGGAACCAACTTGCGCACCGGCTTACGTCACAATAATTAGTTCTGTCCTGTATTTGCAATACCTGAAAAAAACTATTTTAATCGAATGTAGACATTGATTTTTCATATACCAAAAGTGTTTGGCAAAACTAATTGTTGCAAATTACTTTACTAAAGAACAACTATACTTTTGTAATCGTTGGTAAATTGTAGTAATTAGGTGTGTTTAGGTGTTGAAGAAATTGGCGTAAAAGTATTAGCACTTCCCCAAAGATGTCCTCCTTGATTAGCAGCACGCTGAATGTGAAGCTGCAGTGCGTCTTGAGTGGGAGGAAGGCTGTCAACACTTTTGTTCCTCGATGTGAAAAGGATTTTCCTTGCTTAATTGACTTTTCCTACATCCGTGTGTGCGTCGTACAAAAGAACAACATAACGTTCTAAGACGTCTTGAGTGGTTTTGGAAACGTTCTGCAACGGACAGGAAATTTCATGAACAGCTGGTGTGACAATTATCGAAAGATTTCCATACTTTCCAAGCATTTTTCTTGCCCTTTTGGGAGAAGGAGGATACGGTGATCCATCACGTGACCAATGATGCGGCCATCAGCCTCTTCAAGAGAATCACATGAAATACCAGCAATGGCGGCCTCAGCATTTTGAGATGATACGATAAAGGAAACCACGTTGGTCACAACTTCTGCAAAATCAAACTGTGTACCAGCGTGATTTGCGAGAATGGAATACAACTCTTGCTTGTTTGTGGCATTGTGAAGAAAGTCGTTCCATTTTCCAAGTAATGGTGAAGTAACAAGAACAAAAACAAGTACAAACAAGAATGAAATTTCCTGTCCGTTGCAGAACGTTTCCAAAACCACTCAAGACGTCTTAGAACATTATGTTGTTCTTTTGTACGACGCACAAACGGATGTAGGAAAAGTCAATGAAGCAAGGAAAATCCTTTTTACATCGAAGAACAAAAGTGTTGACAGTCTTCCTCCTACTCAAGACGCACTCCAGCTTCACATTCAGTGTGCTGCTTATCAAGGAGGACATCTTTGGGGAAGTGCTGATACTTTTACGTCAATTTCTTCATCACCTAATGAATGAATGGGGATGGTTCTTGAATGGTGGAGTTCATCCAAAATGGACTAGACTGCCGGAGATATGGGACTTCTGCAGAGAGCTTGTCAAGTGCTCGTGTAAGAAAGGATGCATCACACGATGCTCATGCAAAGATGCCGGCTTTCCCTGTGCATTGTTATGTTCCAACTGCCGACTGAACTGCTGCAACACCAGGTAAACCCAGTGCTAGAAAGTTATCATAGACTTTTTTAAAAGTTTAAGGATAAATATATAAATCTCTTTTATTTCTGGATGGTTATTAATCTCGTTACAGCTATATTCAGCACTTTAAATATTATTTTCTCATAATTCAGTATTCCTGAGGATAAAGACATATTATTATAAACAACCTCAATTCAAAATGTAACAAAGAAGTAAGGAAGAAGTGCTCCACGTCCACGTCATTAGAAATCTATGTAGGTCCTACATGTTTTGTTTTCACTATAATATAGTACGTTAAATTTAATTTAAATGTGATCATAGGAATAAAGGAAACAATATACATTTTTCAATCATGGCGGCCATTTTGAATTGTAAGGGATATTTTTCTTGGCTCCCCCACTGTAAACTATATACAACATCTTGAAAATGTTTTGGCCAGGTGGCCATTTTTATCATTTGCCGTCTGTTTACATTCGAAATAGGAAACAATACACATTTAAAAATCATGGCGACCATTTTGAATCGTAAGCGAAATTTTTCTTGGCTCCCCCACTATAAACCATACACAACATCTTCAGAGTAATTTTGCCAAGTGGCACCTTTCTATCATTATTTACCGTCTGTTAACATTCGAAATTGGATACTAATAAGGTGCGCAATTGTAATTCGTGGCGGCCATTTTGGATCGTAAGGGCTGTTTTGCTTGGCTCCCCCTCTGTAAATCTTCATTTACATCTAAAAAAAAACGTTTTGCCAATGGACACCTTCCTATCATTATTTGCCGTCTTTTTACATTAAAAATCAGAAGATAATTTGATACACCTTATCATTCATGGCCGCCATTTTGAATTGTAAGAGGTACTGTTCTTGGCTCCCCCTCTGTAAACTTTTTCTACAATCTTAAGAAGAGCCTGTGCTAAGTGGCACCTTTTTATCATTATTTTCAGTATGTTTATATTCCAAAAATTAAAATAATACATATTTTTCAAACATGGCGGCCATTTTGAATCGTAAGGGTCATTTTTTATGGCTCCCCCATTGTATACCATTTTTAACATCTCAAGAATATTTTTTGCCATGTAGCACCTTCCTAACATTATTTACCGTCTTTTTACACTCAAAATAGGTAAATAATAGGCCTATTTATTCATGGCCGCCATTTTGAATCCTAAGGGATATTTTTCGTGGCTCCCCTTCTGTATCGCTTTTTTTTGACCTTATGAACATTTTTGCCAAGTGAAACCTTCCTACTATTTTTTGCCGTTTTATTTTGTGAACAACCCAGACTATAATGGCTCAAAGATACACTTTTTTTCGATTTCCAAAAGATTCAGACACGTGCAATGAGTTGGTTCGACGGTGTAAACAAAAAGACAAGATTATCGTGATGTCTGCACGAATGTGCTCTGAACATTTCACTGAAAGTGACTTGCATTGGAAACTTTCAACATCAACACTGTATTCCCCTAAAATTGCTAAAAAAAAAAATAAAACCTGGTAGTGTTCCATCTCTTAAAATGCCACTTAATACTACATCACTCACAGAAAAGACACTGAAAAGCGAGACAAGAGAAAATAAAATCGCGAAAAGAGAAAGCTGGTTGACGATTTATGTATGTACCAGTATTGATACATTTACTAGTTTACATAATATGTCTACTCTATTTTTATAAAATTTATCGACAACATATATAGGGAACCGGATTGCATCCCCTTCTTTGAGTCAGTCAAACAAAATATTATATATTAAATAATAAATAATAATTAGGGTATTTTAGTATATGTCGGATACAGAGAGGATTTTCTGAGGGTTTTGTTACATACATCGTAACTATGACTGTCTTATTATATACTCATAAATAATGGTAAATAAATAAATACATTTTTTGTAGGATGCCCGCTGTAGGGTATACACATCAGATTTAACCGATGTAACTAGGTATATTGCGGATAGACAATTTGTGAAGGGATGTCATGTCCGAGGGCTATTTAAGAGGAGTCAATCCCTTGCCTCGGAAAAAACTTTCAGTCAGGATTGCCGGTCTCGACGGGATTCGAACCCGGGATCTCCCGAATCAGAGCCGAGCGCTAAAAAAAAACGCTCGAGCCAACACTGTCGGGATGAAAGTTGTTTCTTACGTTAAAAACCTATATCATGTTCTAACCAGGAATACTTACATTAGGTTTATTTGGATTAAGGACGCGTCAACCGTTAGGTCATAATGCACCACTCTAGCCTAAGGGGGGGGGAGGAGGGGCCCATGCTGGTTAGAACCATCCACGGGTAAGGGAGGAAGGGGGGTTTCTCACGTCGCGGTCGTCATCGTCTTTGTCATCGTTCGTTGTGTCATTGTCATCGTCGCCGGGGGGTCGTCAAGGGAAGAGGGCCGGTCCCCGACGACGATTGCCAGAGCTCGCCTCTAGTTTTGGGGAGTGAGATACTGCGCTCTTCTTAGCTGATGTTTGCGAGGTGGACTTTTTCTCTTGAATCGCTTTTTACGATTAGCAGAGCCATGCTCTGGGCCAAATTCTACCCCGGGCCCAGACGGGGAATTAAATCTGTGAAACGTGGTAATGATGGTTACACAAAGAAAACACGCTACTTATTTGTCTCGGTTTTTGATAATTCTACAATAGCACATGTCAGGGCTTGTCAGGGGGGTGTGAGGTTACCCAGGCAGCTGCTTAGGACGGCGAGTTTTAAGGGGGCGGCATTTATCCAGAAGTACTTCACTATGTATATTGCCTACGTTTTTCATAAAATGTCTGAAAATTACAAAAAAAACAAATACTTTTTGAACGAATCATAAGCCTTCATTCTGCAGTATATTGTATTTCTAATATTGAAATCCTTTGATAAACCGCCTCATTTCCGTCAATGACACAATCGGTTGCCGTGCTGCTCTTATTACAGTCAAGCTCCAATCCAACACTTGTAACATAATTAATACATTATAATAAAATAACCAACATATAATATTTATAATTAATACATATAATCCCTTTTATTTTGCAAAGTTACTATGCCCATACTACCAAAAATTGTGCTTTCTTTGTATGTCGTCATTAATCGAGTGTTGTAAATGTGTAAAACTGATTTTTATGATGTTGTTAATAATTTCTATGTATACATCAACGAGTTATTTTTTTAACTTGAGCTTGCATGTTTCAATTATTCTGGTTAGAATTATTTTAATCTCCTAAAAATATACATGAGATAATAAATAATATAAATAAAATAAATAAATATAAATAAATAAATTTATATTTTATCACTATTATGACTATTATTATTGTTACTATTGTTTTTATGTTTATATTGATATCTTGTTGATGGAGTGTTTGGTGGATATGATTTAGAGTTCACTTTTTCCATCTATCTGACGATTATTTTAGTTGTTTCTTTTAACGGAAGTAAAAAAAATGACACCAATAATTGAAGATGGTTATTTTATGTAACTGCGCGATGTAAATGAATCTCGCTTTGAAATTGATTAGTAACAAACACTCGTTTTGTACACATGTTTCCCTCACCCTCACTGTACAGCCCAGGCAGCTGGCCTGCCGTGCGCACCGGCTGACGTCATGCGCGGCCTTGAACGAAACTCGTCGCGGGACGGGCAGACCTTAGTAACGAGATATATTGTTAGATCATGGTAACAGACCACTTGGCATCAAAGTACACATGGAAACGGGGCTACAGGAAAACCAAAAATGTGCGATCTAACCGTTATCTCGACTATATGTCATAAGTATTCCTGTACGAAATAGTACATTTATATCAACTAGCCTGCCATGAAGTTAGTTAGTTAGTTATTGGGGTTTTAGGGCACAAAACAGTAAAGTTATCCACTAAAGTCGTCCAAATTTGGAATCAAAACATTTGAGTTGTGCGAAACCCAATCCGGATACTTGTGGAGCTTCATTGTTTACGTAGGTGCAGATGTAGTAAATGTAGCTAATGGTATTGCGAATGCAGGAAACGTAGTACAAAATGCTGATTTCAGCAAGTCCAAGACAGCCGGGATTGTCCACACTACTAATGGACCCTTTTGTTTAATTTAGGCCATACACTGTGAATGGACAATTTTTACAATTCTCCAGACTTGTGCATTACTCTCAGTGCCCATGGCGTAAACGTAGGAGGTACCCTTCGCGTAAATCGCAAAAATGTCCATGCTAGAGTCAAAACAGCCAAGCTGAAGTAAGGGGAACACATTGCTAAGGTTCCAATGGGGTAATGGTCTAAAGTGGAAAGACAAGAGCAATGTTTCTTTTATTTCAACTTTTTCACAACAGTGATACGGCTTTTGTCACAAAACGGGGGGTGGACACTGAGAAACCACAATGTATCCTGGACTATAACAAATCCATGGGGGGAGTGGATCTCAAAGATCAAAAGTTGTAGCCTTATCTATTGGAACGCAAGCGGGGTACAAAGTGGTATTTGAAACTATTCAAACGCTTACTCAATGTGTCGATTCTAAATGCACAGACTATTTATAATTCTTCAAACCTGAAAATGGATCAACTTGCCTTCCGTTTGAAACTGGCCAAGAGTATAATCGAAACATACAGTGATGGAGTGCAAACAGCTCAAATTGGTAGACCGTCTATAAACCCCTCCTCCGCAATGACTAACTGAACGCCTTTTTTATGGATCAATTGCCGCCCACCAACAAAAAGGCCAAACCCCAACGGAAATGTGTTGTGTGTACAAAGAACAAGCTGAGGAAAGACACAAAGTTCTAGTGCCCCACTTGCCAGGTTGCCCTCTGTTCTGGTTGCTTCAAACTTTTTCACACCAAACTCAACTACTAAATGGACAAACATAAGCACATAGGCTTCTAAGCCTAGGTCATAATAAAAAATTTAAAATATTGTTCCTAGGGAGGGGTCAGCTTTCTTAACTTTGACATGATCTAGTAGTCCATGTTCAGATAGGCCTAGGCCGACAGTGTTGAAGTTTGGGTCTAAAAATTTGTTAAAAAAGAACATATTTAAAAAAAAAATGATGTTATCTTACTTCAAGTGTTGAAGTTTGGGTCTAAAAATTTGTTAAAAAAGAACATATTTTAAAAAAAAAATCAAAAAAAAAATCATTCAAAAATCGGCGTTTAACTTAAAAAAAGAACTAGTTGTAGTTGTAGTGAATTGATGATGTGTCCATACTGCGTTCATCGTGCCTATCTCTTAGAAACTCCCTTCTGGCAATCAGTCACTATAGCTGGTGCTTGCATGAAAGTTTTTCAGCAAAACCTTTTGTAACCCAACACAATTGCCCTCATACCAACCCGTTGCTACAGATGTGCCGACCGGCAATGCTGCAATGTTGGTTACGATGGGTGGCACACGATGAAGCAAAAAAACCTTCAAACCTCAGAGACTGGCCGTGAAGTCAAATTACTTGGGCAGTACAAAGTTGATGGTTATTATGAGTCTCCTAATAAGAAAATTGTGTATGAGTTCCAAGGATGTTATTTCCATGGATGTAAACAGTGCTTTCCACAGCAAGATACAGCCTTAAACAAAGATACTCGTGAGACGATGGGTAATCACAATGAAGCCACTCGCCATAAAGTTGAAACTCTTCGCGCCGCAGGCTACAAAGTCATTAAAATGTGCTTAAATTTAATGCTATGAAAGAAAGAAATCCACAAATTAAAAAGTTTCTGGCAGAGCATCCACGAGGGCACGAAGAGCCATTAAATCCACGCCATGCGTTTTACGGAGGCCGTACAAACAGTACGAAAACATATTACAAAGTAAAGCCTGGCGATTGGTTGGATATTGCTTAACGTCTCGGAAGATTCATTACTTTGATGTTTGTTCATTATACCCCGCAACAAATAAGTATGGATAATATCCTATCGGTCATCCGACAATGTTTGTAAAGGATGAATACAAAAGCTTTTAAGATATGACATGAACAACATCAATAAGGTGGAGGGGGTAAATAAATGTTCAATTGTACCCCCTGAAAACCTGTACCATCCGGTTTTACGTCAGAAAACAAACAATAAACTTCTTGCTCTGCCTAAAAACTCTAAATGTAAAATGTGTAATGTAGAAAAGTTTATAAGCACCGAACCAATCGTCAACCGTCATGTAGATCAAACCAATATCGACCTGAACCCGGCTGCCGTAGCCGGCGCAGTCACGATAGGCATCGGTCATTCCCAATTAGAAGAGTTAGTGGTGGCAATGGATATCCCCCCCCCCCCCATCACATCTTACGTATTCGAAATACCACGATAAAGTGTCCGAAGGGGAGCGCTACAAGACATGAAAGATTTCCGTCGCGAAAGAGATTGCTCTGGCCATCGAGCGAGGAGACGTCGATACCTAAGGACGCGCAATACTCACAGTAGTCTGTGACGGATGCTGGAGCAAGCGATCCTACAGAAAATATTACAATGCGCTATCTGGAGTTTATAAGTAATAATTCATTTATTTTCTATTTTCGTGCTGGTAGCTTTATAGAGACATTCATTATTGATATTATAATATAAAAGCGCAATTATAGCTCTCTGATATTTCCATACTCAAACAGTAATAACACCAACAACAATTTATCACGGAATTTATTTATCACGGAATATTTCCGTGAAATATCAAAAGGACTAGAGCTAATGCCAGGCATGCTTAAATACGTTGGCAAATGCACTATAGGCAACAACAGTAAAATGACAGAAATAGCATCTCAGTTAGTTGTGGTAGTGCTAATGGCAAGGGGATTTACAAGCAATCGGAAGCAGGTTGATTGATTTGATTTGATTGGATATTGCTTAACGTCTCATTTTATGCAACTTGGCTATTCAAGACGAAGGGAGAGACGTAAGGGGTGATGCGGAGGGACAAGGAGTGGACAGGCCTGTGCTGGTCAGAACCAGCCACAAGCATATAAGGAGGGCCCAACGACGACTCAGAGCTCGCCATTAGTTTCAGGGAGAAGAACCCCCCTAATCACGGGCCAAACCACGAGAAGGTTGCGAGTTGGATTTTGTTGGCAGATAATTAGGTACCACTTACTCAACAAAAAACACAACGACTATGCTTAAGCCAGTTTTGTTAAAGAAGCAGTTGCTGCCATTCACGAAGCTGGCTACAATGTCCGATTGGTTTGATTGGATATTGCTTTACGTCTCATATTTATGCAACTTGGCTAATCGAGACGAAGGGAGGGACGTAAGGGATGACGCGGGGGGACAAGAGGTGGACAGGTCTGTGCTGGTCAGAACCAGCCACAGGCGTATGGGGAGGGCAGGGGATCCCCCACGTCGTGGTCGTCTCCGTCTGTGTCATCATCCGTCCGTATTGTCTTTGTCGTGGCCGTCGGGGAGGTAGTCAAAGGGAAGGGGTTCCCCGACGACGACCCAGAGCTCGCCATTAGTTTCAGGGAGTGAAACTCCCCTATTTACGGGCCAAACCGCGAGAAGGTGTCGAGTTGGAATTTGAAGGCCGAGGCTGCGAGAAAGAAAGAGTTCGATATAGTTCATCCAGTCAACGAGGACCAGAAACTGTACATGTTTGCTGATGCTCCGCACCTATTGAAGAACTAGAAACAAGCTCTGCCCACTCATCAGATACCATTCCTGAAGACACTCGTAAATCGAAAAAACTAACCTACAACAAAGTAGACGTTAAGTATCTGAAGGAGTCCAAATCCAAAATAATAAAAATTGGAATTTGTACCCAAAACTGATTGGTATTTGGACCCAAACCAATTTGAACAAATAAGGGTCTTCTTACTGGGTCTTCCATAGAAAATGACTCGCACAACTAAGGCAACTTTCGGGAACTTTTATTTACGCATGCTTAAATACGTTGGCAACTGCACTATAGGCAACAACAGTAAAATAACAGAAGAAGCATCTCAGTTACTCGTAGTAGTGGTAATGACAAGGGGGCTTAGGAGCAATCGGAAGCAGGTAATTGGGTACCACTTACTCAACAAAAAACACAACAAAGATGCTTTAGCCAGTTTAGTTATCCTCCTCAGACCCAGCGTGGCCCAATGGCCACACAAAATCAATCAATTTTTAAAAATTATTAACTGAGCCACCAATGCCCCAAAGTGGGTACCAACTAGTTTTAGTAACTGGCGATAGGTAGTGCAACTTGGCGTATATGCCCGTTTTCATTTCAAAACCTTCCACGAAGAAGAAAATGAACGTGTAAAATGGCCTAAAATGACAAATGAAAAAAAATGAACATCATCTACTAGTAATAGAGGATAGATAACAAAATTATGAAGATAAAAATTTTAAGTTTAATTAAAATTGTTAATTGAGAGATAACAAAATGTATTGATGCTACAACCATTGAAAATGACCATTGTTTTACTGCTACAATGCAATTAAAATTGATGTGGCCATAGAGCCACACTGGTCTTTGGCCATAACACAATTATCCATCTGTCAAAAAGTAAAAAATGCTCACTTATCTTGTTTTCTGTAACTTTTTCAGTTTTTAGTGGTCATTTAAGCGTACAAAACAATTTTTTAAAAAAAAAAGTTTAAAATTTAAATTTGGTTTACCCCATAGGTTTTAAAATAGGAAAAACCCGGGGGCTATGGAAAAAAAGGCCCCAAAAAAGCGTAATGTGGGCCCTAAGATATGTCGTATGTTAAAAGAAAACAACAACATTGCTTTTCATTAAAAAAACGGGGCAAAAAAGGGCTTCAAATGGATTTTGGGCAAATTTTTCAAAAAATTAAAAAAATTTGGGTTTAAATTAAACTTTATATATTTTCACCTTAATGCTTTGTATGTTCTTGTTGTATTTGGAAAAAAAAATGCATTTACAAATGGAAATTTTAAAAAAAATCTTCATCGTTTTTGGAAAAAAAAAAACCTGGGAAATTTGGGCCCTAGGAACCACCGACCTGTCATTTTTTAAAAAAAAAGATAAAAAATTTTTTAAATTTTTTTTAAACCACCCTATGAATTTGTTTTTTAAAAGTGAAAAAAATTATGCCTTGGGTCTGGGGGTTTAAAAGAACATTCTCCATTCAAAAGGGGCTTTAAATGTCCAGGTGAGGGGGAAAGAAAATTCCCGAATATTCAAGTAAGGGGCCGCAACAAATTTTTCGACCGATTTTTTTAGAATTGAAAAAATTTTCCCACCAAAGTACCATCCGAAGACACTTTTAAAAATGGGGAAAAACTGCTGACAACAAAGTAGATGTTAAGATTGAAGGAGCTAGCCCAAAACCCAAAAAAATAAAAATTGGAAAGTACCAAAAAATGATTGGTTTTTTTGGGGCCAAAACAAATTTAAAAAAAAATTGGGTATGAGGGCCGCCAGTTATTTTCTAAAACACATTTCATCCACCCCGGGAAACTCTTGTGAAATATTTAATGAGTAAGAAAGCCTTTTTACTGTAGGGGTTTTAAGGAAACTAAAGTGGTCCGACATTATGAATAGCCGCGAAAAAGGGGTTCGTAAAAATAGGAAGAATACATGCAGAGGGCAAAATTTTATCCCCCCAAAAAGGTGTTTGGAAAAAAAAAATCCACTCTTGACTCTGGAATTTTAAATTAAAAACAAAACTAAAATAATGATGCTACTTCCCTCCATCCTGGAAATGAAAATAACAAAAATGCGTCATCTAAGGGGTGCTTAATAAATTTTAAAATCTTAAAAATTTTTTCATCATGGTTCATTTTCTGATTGATTATTTAAATATCTTTAAAGGTATTTTAGTTTTTAAAAAGGAAAAATTTTATTATTTCGGTCAATTTCCATCCACATTAACAGTGCAATTGCTTTCATTGAAAGTACCCGTTATACCTGCTAAAATTGAACAAGTATTTCTTGATTCAGTGTTAGATGAAGTGAAGAGGGTGAAAGTGGCACTACTTTTTGAGTTGGGGAAACAAAAAAATTATCTACCTGAGATGTTGACATTGAATCTGAAAAAAGCGAATGGTTGAGGGCAAATTAAGTTAAGTCAAGGTTGTAATTCATCATCAGCGAAAACCCACCTTGTATACTTTTTTTCCAAAGGGGGGAGGGACAAAGGGGGAGATGGGAGGGGAAAAGGGGGTTGGAAGGCCTGGCGGGGTTTTTACCCCAGTACACAAGGAGGGGTGAAGGGAAAAATTGGGGGAACTACAGCTGAAACCCCTGACTGGGTTGGGATCAAAGATTATGGAAAGGGTAGTAGGGGATTACATCAAGAGATCATCAGAGGAAAAAAGGGGCCCAAAAGAAAAACCCGACGGGGGTATAGGAAGGATTCCTTGCAGATCGCTAGTAAATGACCGGGGGAGCCCCCAGGACAAGGGGGAAAACTTGGGAGCAGTCCCTTGACTTTGAAAAGGCATTCGCAAGGCCCTCCGCCAAGCTACTAGGGAAATTGGGGGGAGTATTGAGGACAACGGGGGTTAACAAGGGTAAAGGAATTTCTAAAGGATGAACCTTTGAAAACCTTTAAATGAACTTTTCAAGAAAAGTGAAATTTTAAAAAATTTTAGCACTGAAAATAGCAATTTTTTTTCCTCTGTGATGACGGGATTGAACAAAACTTAATAAAGTCGATGTTTTTTCCCCTTCCCTCTCGGATTCATGTAATCCCCCTTTAAAGTGTATAAAAACTGTAATGTTTTATTTTTTCAGTGTCGATTTTTCGTAAAACAATGGCGCCGAGGATGATTTTCCCCGACTTCCAATTGAAATCGCGAAAATTTGAGAAAACCTCATATTCCCCGTTATCATCTATAAAACCAGTTTAGGTAAGTTTCAGTGTATTAATAATGCCCCAAGACATTGGCGTACCCAGGGGGGGGGCGGGGGGGGGGCGAACCCCTCCCCCCCCCCCCTTGCCCTGGCCCCACAACCCCCTGCCAAGCCCCAAAAATACAAAATTGTGAAATAAAAAATACGAAAACCCTTTTGTAAACCCCTTCGCCCTTGGGTCGCCTTTGTAGTAGCCATGTCCCGCCTATGTTGATTTTTCTATTGGAATTGCTTTACGTTCTATTTATCAACTTCGCTAATCGAGAGAAGGGAGGGACTAAGGGATGACGCGGGGGAAAAAGGGGGGACAAACCCTGTGCTGGTCAAAAACCGCCACAAGCGTATGGGGAGGGCGGGGGTTTCCCCCTACGTCGGGGGTCGTCTCCGTCTGTGTCTCATCCGGTGTTCTTTGTCGTCGCCGCGGGGGGGTATCAAGGGAAGAGGTTCCCCGACGAGCCTATTTTGATAAAACCTCCGGGGAAAAGAAAAAAAACCTCGCGCGGAAAGATCATTTTCCAACGGGTCAAAAGTATGAAGGGGGGGGGGGGGGGGGGGGGAAATGAGTCGAGTGCCCTGCTCCCCTGCCTCCCAACCCTCCCCTTTTCCCGACAGACTTTAATACAATAATCAGATTTTGGACTGTTGAGTTGTCAGTAGTGGGCGCTCGAGCGAGCGAGTGTTCAAGTTGTTCGTTAAACCCTTACCGGTTAAGTGCAAGTTCGGTGTTATTTAAATTATTCTGGACAAGGAAAAAAAAAAAGTGGCCCCAAAGGGGCCCAAAAGCTAAACAGCAATTTGCACCCTTTTTAGAAATCTTTTTTAATTCTTTCCCGGGCCCTGCGAAAAATTCGCCCCTCTGTCATCGCAACATTCCGTCTCAGTAATGGGAAAAATAGGTAAGTGTCTTTGATTTTCATCTGAAAACAACAACATCGTTCCGGGCCCAAAACGTGAACAACAGTGAAAAACCCGTAAGTCGGTAAAACGGACAGTTCAAAACTGTTCTGCAAATTTGGGCTTGTTCACGCAAAGCTCCACCAGATCGCGCCACTGCACAACCCCAAAAACCAGGGCCCTAAAACTTTTTCCCGAGCGCTTGTTAGGTTCTAGGGACCCTGCCCAAAGCCGGGCGGTTTTTTGGAAAAAAATAGTATACAGGCTCGCATTGTAAATCTGTATGCCCCCTCGTTTTGTTTTTTTACGTTTGTTTTCCATTTTTTCTTTAATCAAGGGGTTTTACGAAATATCGTAGGGCCTATTTCAAGTAATTTTATTCAATAGATATTTGTTTTTTTTTAAACTTTTAAAACAATGAAAAGTGAACGATAGGAAAATTAAAATCAAGCTGAAATACATGGCGCCGTTGAAGTCTAATTCCCGGGCCTAGCACTGTTTTTGAGATTAACCTAGCCTATTTGGGAATAAGGCTACTAAGGGGGATAGGGCCTGGGCTTTCTTCAGCATTAATGTAGCCCCTGGGATATCAATATCATGGTATTAAAAATTTAAAAGTATAGGCCTAGGCCTACTTGCATCCCCCCCAGCAAAACCCTAGGTTTAGTCCTAGCCATTGTTGATTTTTTGACATGAGAGAGGTTACGTGGCAGGAGGCCGAAAAAGACACAATTGTCAGTATATTATGTGGTTGTATTTATTTGAGTTATAAAAACGACAGTATGCCCTCCTCCTCCTAAACAATACACACAGCAATTTGGGGCTTTTTTGCTTTCAAAAAAAACTATGCAAACTACAGTAAAAACAGGGGGCTGTGCAGCTATGAGCACCATACACCGCAAGTTGGCACACCGCCGTCTACCCTCTACATCCGCCTTTACGGGCATCCAGCGGCGGTGGGGGGTTATACAATAGCGCAGCGGGTGAGTAAAAGCGCAGTGAACAAGAAATTTGTATAGCTTGAATTAAATTTAACATTTAAAAACATTACAATTATTTTTTAAAGTTTGGGTTATTTTTATTATGTAGGAATACACGACTATTTCACTCAGAGTTTCCCTTTTCCCGCCAACGGGCGTAAGTCAGGTTTTGCATTTTTTTTTACAAAAATAAATTTTCTCTTTCACTTTTGCTGAGAATATTACCCACCCCGTGCTTTACCCTGAAATTTTTTGCAAAAGGTAAAAAAGCTTAATGTTAACATTTTGGCATTCTTTCAACTAACGACATGTAAGTTTTTACCCAAAATTTGTCCACCTTTTATCAAATCTATCTTACTTTACCGGTAAGTAGTGGAGGGCGAGAGAAGTTTCAGCAGGCTCAAGGAAAAAAAACGTACACAGGGGAAACCATTCGAAGTTTTTTATCCTTTTTAAATTTTGTTAAATATTGAGAGAACCCTTGCGAATCACTTGATTTCAAAAACGTGGTAACAAACTTTGCAACATAAACCCCAAGAAGAAAAAACTCCTTAAAAAACAAAACAAACGAGCGCATTAAAAAAGGCAATTCTCCGTCCGAGCTAAATAAATAAATTTTTTGCGGGGGAGGGGCCCTGGCTATATTTTAATTGTTAATTGTTTTTCCTTTAGATTATCTTCATTTTCCCCTGCCCTTTTTCGATGGAAGTAGTACGGTCTACTTGATACAAGTTCTTTTATTGACGTTTTGTTGTTGAATACGTTTTTTTTGTTTGTCCAAAAGTGTTTTTGGGGGGTCTTTTGTCTCTTTGAACTTAAAGTATCACAGAGCTCATTAAATACTAAATTTGTTTCGTTGATCGTTTTCTTTATTTGTACTTGTATCGAACTTTTTTAGTTTTTTCGTGCTTCCCTGTTCTTTGGACACCATAGCACTCTAAACAAAGTCGAACCTGATGGTTTGCCTTGAGAGTTTCAAAAAGGTTTACTAATACCGGGGCAGCAGATTCCCCCCGGTCCCCCTTTTCCTTGTTTCCCTGAAGGGAAAAATTTTTCTTGTCTCCGATTCTTGGATGCCTCTCTCCTATTCATTTTTTTGGACATTTGGACCGATGACGCAGGGTGTGGGCCTCGGCAGTTAAGCCAAAGGCCTCAAAGGACTCTGTGAGACTATGGGGTTCCCCGGGGCATATGCCAAGTTGGGGATTTCAGAATTTTTTAGAATGTCCAACCCCTGGGCACGGGAAAAGCCAAAAGTTTTCGGAATTAGGGTCTCACGCGCTTTATGGTACCCACATAGAAATATTGTTTGTTAATACTATAAGCAATATTATTAAAAACAGTAAAAGATCAAAACAAAGAAAAATCGTCTAAAAAAAATTATTTAAAATTACACCATATAAAAAAAAAAATTTGCAATATGGCATCGTTTGGTTTTGGGCTGTTTGTCATTCTTCAAAATATTTAATATGCTTTTTTAATTTCCCGGCATTTTTATTTGTGGGGGAAAATTTTCCAAAAGGGTTTATCAGGTCTGCCCAGGGCTGGTTTGTTTGGGAAAACTGCTAAGCAATTTGTCAGTTTTCTGTTTTCACTTGTCAGACTTTTTCATTTTTTTGGTGATTTATGTTATTTTGCCAAAATTATTATGAATAAAGTTTGTGTGAAACCAAAAAAGTTTAAAATTAATTATTATGTTTCAAAACCCGGGGAAAATAGAACTAAATATATTTTTTGACCGTAATAGTTGTACACCTGGAATCATAAAATATTTGGCCCTTTGCCAGTTTTACTACAAATTCACTTGTACTTCAGGAAAAGATGAGGCCTACTTAACTAGCAATGGCTGTCAGGAGTTCCTGAAAAGTTTTTGTCTCAGGGAAAAGGTGACACCAGGGGGACTCTTGCATAAAATTTATTCCTCTGCAAGAAGTTTTTAGAATTTCATCAAAAAAAATTGATACAGACGTTCTGGTTTTAATTTTTACTACTATTCTAAAAAGGATTTTTTTGCACACCGATCCTTTTGTGAACGACAAAAACGAAAACGATTGTACCAGTGCATGAAAAAGCACTTACATTGGGACCTATATTAAGCCCTGCCCATGCATTTCTTCGTTATCGGATGCGATTCAAAGCGTTTCCTTTTATGAATATGAAAAAAACTGCGTTTCAGTATTTCAAAAAAAACTTGAAAAGTGAAACTCATCAAAATTTGGTTTTGTACCATTTGATGAATCTTACCCCCCCATTGAAAACTTGTTTTACTCTTGTATGGGAAACAATAAAAAAAAGAACTGGGGAAAAACACGGAAACCTCTGATTAGAAAAACTTGTTTTAAATGTACTTCGTGTTACGAAGAAGATTATTAACATTTTGGCAAGGCAAAGCGGAGAAAGAAAACAAAAATTTGCGAGCCGGGGGGAAGTCGCAATTGGAGGGGGCATTTTCCCCGCAAAAATTTATAGCAATACTGAAGTTCCCCAAATCCCTATTTACGACTTACAAAAAAAAATGAAGACAACATAGGGCGGAGGCCTATACACTTTACAAAAAAGTATTTGATCGATAGAGAATCACATTAATTTAATTGGAGGTTGCTATAATATATAAATATATTATATGTTAAAAGTATTTTGTTTTTTTTTTTTGCTGTACATTATACTTAAATCACGTTTCTGCCATTTTAGGCTGCAATGGCCAAGAGATAGCATTGGCTATGCATCGGGGAAAAGTGAGAAAACAGGCGTTTTCAGCTAATTTTATTAAAAGTGGGTTTGGGGCCATCGAAGTTTTGGCCACAGTTATACGGCCAACCTTTATGGGGCTGTAATAATTGGAGGATACCAAAAAAAAATTTTGTTTCTTTGGTGTGCACCAAAAATATTGCAGCATTTGTGCGTTGGGGGCAAACCCCAGGAGTGCAATCCCAGATCACAAATGTACCCTTTTGGGACAAATCCTACCGCGAGGAAGCTGGCATATTTTGAAGGTTTTTTTTTGACTATGTGATGTTTTATTTATTATTTTTATTTTGCCCTAGGGCCCTGGCCTAAGCCCTACCCCACTCTTAAAAGTGGAAACTGCAAAAAGTTTTTTGAGTCTATTAATTTTGACGAAAGGTTTGCACGTCAAACGCAAGACCATGTGGGAAAATTGTAGAGGATGGTTTCACCGGGGGCTGAAGAGTGCAATCAGGAAAGTCTTCTTTTCGAGGTGCAGCAGAAGAACATGGTCTTAACTTTTTGAAAATTATTTTAAAGGGCCCCAGGGCCCTGGCCAAGCCCTGTTTAAATAGTGGAAGCAGGTAAAAGTTCCCTTGATATCTCCTAATTTAATTTAAAAAGCCACCTACATTACGTGCTGAGTCATGAGCTTCCAGTGAGTAGGGGTACCACACACAAAGAAACAAGTGCAAAAACCGGACGTAAGCATTGAAATTTTAATATGTGGATGAAGACCAAAATTAAGGGGAAAAATTATATAACTAACACAAGATGAGAAGACCCCTATGGACAGATCCAGGGCACAGGGAACTCGAGATTTCATACACCACGGCCTGAGACCCGAGACCCACATTGCACGTCCACGAAACAGGGAAACAAATCATGGAAAGTAAATTCTGCCCCCCTGACGGCAAAAAGCATAAAAACAGACGACACAAAATTTTGGGGCTTAGATACCTAATCCCCAAAAAACTATTCAAACAATTATATAAATTTAAATGGACAACTGATGAAAAAAAAGCCCCAGCACGAAACCGGCAACCTGTTGTGTGTCGAAGCTCTTACCTCGCACTTAACAGAAACAACAGACCAAACATAAAGTGTACAACCTGTGCGGACAGAACAGAATTAAAATGAACACATCCAGCAAAACAGACCCAACGCCATCCTGGGAGGCCGAATGAAAAAACCCAAAGAAGAGCGAATGCAAAACACATCCGCCTGAGACAAGAACAAAAACCGACTGCGAGGGGAGGCTGCCTGCCGCGCGGTGTGTACGCAGTGTGTAGGGCGTCAAAAGGTGCGGGCGGCGGGTCATACGATGTTGCAAGTCAAAGCATTTTAAATTTTTCAAAATATTATTTAAAGGCTGTAGCCATGAAACCCCAAATGTGTAAAACTTTGGGTGTGACCAAAATTTAAAAGTGTAGTGAGGGTTTTCGTGTGATACTTCACTTTCGCAGATATTAGGGCCCATCCCGGTTTTACTGTCATTACGGACCAATTGAAAAACTGTGCATTCCCGTAACACAAAACAGCTGCAGGTAGGTAGTTAATTGTAGCACCTAGGATTTATTGACCCCGTGATTTTTAATGAAGTGACGCAGAGGTTTATGATTCAAGGCATAAGAATTGACAGTGGTGGTAAAATAAGTGTTTTCCCTAATAGAACAAAAAATAGCAGATTTTGAGCGTTTCCCAGTGAAAGTGAACTATTTCCACCCCCGTTGAAAGTGTTTATCAAATCTAAAAGAAAAAACCAAAATGATGATCTTACTTGAAAAAGTGGGAACATTCATTCCCTTGGCCTATGAAGCAAAGTAGGGGGCGTTTTTTAAGCTCGCAAGACTATGCTAACGACGACAAGAGCCTTTTGCTGCATATCACTGGTGGGGGATTTTATTAAAACCCCGTTTTTTTTCTACAAAAAAGCGCTAGGAAAAGACAGGGGCTTAGCTAAACTGAGGATCAATTATAATGTATGATATAATTGAAACGTAGCAATGCAAAATAACCCGAATGAAATAACTTTCAGGGAGATAATTCTTGGGCAAGTAGGAAAGGTGCATACATTGTGTGTAAGCCAAAAAAAAATTCTACCACAACTAACATGACCTGTTAAATCAGTCTTAAAATATAGCCCACTAAAAATTTGTAAAAAAAGCAGTACAAAATATAGACAATAGACAAAAACATACACAAATTTATTTACAGTCAAATCTGTTAACGAAAAAAAAGTAGCATCATGTGATTGACGAAATGGAAATATCAAAAGGGGCTAGAGCAAAAAACCAGGCATGCTTAAATACGTTGGCAACTGCGCCCTTTGGCAAAAAACAGTAAAAGACGGAAAAAGATCTCAGTTACTTGTGTATGGTGGTGAAAGGGGGGTTTACCAGCAATGGAAGCAGGGAATTGGGTCCACTTACTCAACAAAAAATATGGGGTTTTATGGGTTAAGTGTAGTTAAAAGGTGCGGGGCGGCGAGGGGCAATCGAGTGCACGCAAGTGCATCCAAATGTTTCCAAAATCGCATTGAACTTTAAACACTTAAGCTCCAAGAGAAGAAATTTTGTGGAGTGAATTTTAAAAAAGGGTTCATCGTGAAGATGACAAAAACCTTTTTAAACCAAAAAAACAGACATTTTTAAAAAAACTTTTTTTGTTTTTTTCCCTATGTATGTAAAAGGATAACCATAAAAAAAATAATGACATTACGAACACATTCAGCAAAACAGAAGCCAAACCATAAGCTGGGAAGCGAACAAGAGCGGAAAAAAGCACGGCACATAACCGTGTCAAAGCCTAATTCACACTGAAAAAAATAGACTTTATTTCATCAACTCCCCGGCTGCACGGACGGAACAGACGTAGCTTTCCCCTGAGATGCGAAGCGGGCAGAAAAAGGAAAAACTAAAAAATTCCCGTCTGGACATAACAACAAACCCCCTGAAGGAAAAACATTAAAAGAAGACGTATAAAACGAGGACACAGCAAAGACTTGAACAAACAACACATAAGCAGACAAAAAAAGCTAACTCCCGTACTGTGGAGGTCCCAAAGCATCGTGGGGGAACCTTCCCTTTGATACCCCCTGACGGCGATGCAAAGACAACAAGGCTGGGTGAGACACAGACGGGGGACGACCCGTCGTGGGGGAACCCTGCCTCCCCATACGCTTGTGGCTGGGTTCTGACCACACGGCCTGTCCCCCCCCTTGTCACCCCGCGTCGCCTCTTACGTCCCTCCCCTTTTCTCGATTAGCCCAAGTTCATAAATATGAGACGTTAAACAATATCCAATCAAAACCAGAGAAGAGCGCGGACAACACATCCCCCCTGGGAATGCTTTTAGATCAGGCGTTACAAAAAAATGGGAATCAACTTGGTTTTTTACTAGTTTTTTGGGACTTTGGTCGGGGACATATTTCCCCAAAATCCAGAATGACCGGCACCCAACAAAAAAATATTGATTTTTTTTTTGCAGCAAGTTTCAACTATTAGGGGTATTTTTCTAATTTAAAGGGTGTGTAGTGTAAATTGGCAAATAGCCTCTTGAACTTAAAAAATCAATGCACACTAAGAATTTGGAGCAACCTTAGCACCCCGGGGGAATGGTCTGCGGGACTGGCGGAACACCCAGAGCGACGGCAACTCAGAGATGGATCCGTCGGGGTTTTAAGTGACTTGTACAATCTTGGTTTTGGTACTTCATTTTAGAAGAGGAACAAATAAACACTGCGGGAAATAACAATTATTTTAAATTTAATCCCTATCATGATAAAATAACGACTAATTTGACCGTATGGCCGTCCTTATGCGGTCTATGTAAAACTGGGAACTTGGAACGGCACTTTTAGCCGTGTAGTCCACTACATGAACAATAATGTCATTAGAAAATGAATTATCTTGTAGTTTTTTAAATGGTCACGATAATAATTTTTTTATTTTATTTGTTTTTTTTCTATTAAAATGCTTAATACGTGCGTTATTTAAATCAATAATCCCTCTTCCACCACGTAAGCTAGACAAATGTCGTCCGTTCAACCGCCGCTCTAAGGTGATGAAGTCGGTAATTCTGTTAGAAGGGTTCTTATTTTTCGATAAATTGCTTTTACTCAGTTTGTGTCCAGGTTAAAATACCAAAAGAATACATTAAACTGGTACAGCGTAAATATTAGTTGCCTTCACTTTATTTTTTCCGTGTTAATTTTGATGTCTGTATTTCTTTCACTCTCTCCACAAAAGTATCTGTAAGCTTGTTCTTTGCTTCTGCCTGATGAATCTGTTCAGATTGAATGAACCCAAGGTATTTACACAACTCACCTTCTTCCATTCCTTCAATAACAATTTCACCAGATAGTTGAACACCATGCAAAGACTGAACTTTGCCCTTATTGACACATAATATTTTACACTTTTCTAATCCAAATTCCATTTGAATATCTTGGCTAAACGAATGTGTGATTTGTAAGAGTTGATTGAGTTGTGCATCTGTAGTTGCATATAGTTTGATATCATCCATGTACATTAAATGTGACAGCACAAACAGCGTATTACCTCTTTCTTTGATTTTGTATCCACATTTTGATTTATTAAGCAAGTTTGATTATGGATTTAACGCCATACAGAACCAGAGTGGGGCTTAATGAGTCACCTTGAAATATTCCACGTGCAATTTTTAATTCGTTAGTTGACAAAGTTTTCTCTGGAAATTTTATATTTAAAATTGTTCTCCATGTGTTCGTAGCATTCTTCAAAAACTTTATTAATATTGGATCTATTTTATACATTTCTAGTACATGTAAAAGCCATGAATGGGGAACAGAGTCATACGCCCTTTTGTTATCAATATATGCAGTATGAATATTACTTTTGGACACATGTGTTTGTCTCATAGCCAAAGAATCTATAACCAACTGTTCTTTACAACCTTGGGAATACTTTCTACAGCAAACACTAATTCCATTGAAGTGGAAGACGATGACCGGAACTTTGATCCAAAGAGCACACATTCAGTTTGTTTGCAACCAATTAGACGAAGAAGAAGAGGACGAAGTCTTTGTTTATAATCCAGGGTCGCCTAGGCCTAGGCGGGCTGCTACGCCACACTTGGAACCACAATCGCAAACTGCTGGGCCTATAGTACATCAGCAGATATCAACGAATGCGGGCCAACCCCGAAAAGGCAACGGCAATCGGACGAGGTAAACTGTGGCCAGTGCATCAAAGGGGAGTTAAATACCGAAACAAATTTTCAAAGTGTGGCTGTGATCTTTGCTGATGCGAGAGATATAGTAGTTTGACTTTGAGTTTGAGGTAGGCTGGCCTGCCCTGTTCTGCACAATTTGCTTCGCTGTTGCTAGGCCTACTTGCTGTCAGTCTGTCACTGTCTGTGTCAGACTGTCAGTGTGTAAACTTGTCAAGTCAATCCTTTCACAAGTGTTCAAGGACTAACTTTACAATCACATTAGAATCGCCGCGAAAACCCGTGGAAACAGAGTCCTGACACCACTCTCCTCATCACCGGGCACGTCTTCCGCCCTAACTCTCCCTCCTTTCTCTACCAAGTCCTGTTCAACAACAACCTCCCTTGCTTCCCAATGCCAAACAACTTCTTTAACAAAAGGACTTACACCACCACTATCCGGTTCGACACAGAGCAGGACCTTCACAATTTCGCCAAGACCGTAGACATAAACACCTTCGGCAGGGAAGCGGCCTACAAAATATACACCCCACCACCGGGCAGAAACGACCCAACGCCCATACCCGCACCACCTGCACACCAGACACCCGCGCCCGCAGCATCGTCGGTCATCATGGTCAACGTCGACCCCGACATAACAACAGACTCACTACTGAAGGCCATCACAGTAGACTGCCCACACCTCCGCCTCTGCGCAGCCACCCGCATCGTGGGTGCACACGGACCGTCGTCTTACGTCCGCCTCCACTCTCGGTACTCCGACAACATACAGCATGTCCTGAAATACGGCATCAAAGTCATGGGCCGGCAACACCGAAAGCAGCCCCCGCGACATGTGGTCCGACACGCGCCCTGCACGAGGTGTAAAAAATATGGACACCTCGCCGCCAACTGCAGAGGGACACCGAGGTGCTTCCATTGCGGCACCAGAACACTGACCAGACAGTGCCTACACCCACCGACGCAACCCCAAATTACTAACCTAGCCTCACACTTCTGCGCGACCTGTTATAAATCGACTAACCACCGTACCGGCGATACTTCCTGTCCACTGTACCCGACGGACAAAAACATAGCACCGGAGGTGAGACCCCCCCGTATACATGTACCGGCCGGCCCCGCCGCCCGCGACGAACCCCTGGACCCGACAAACACCCACGGCCACTTACACGTCCTCCCAGGCGAACGCCGCGAGGGACAACCAGACCCCTCCGCAGACCGACCAAAACGCGGCAAACGAGACGGCCACGGACACCTCTACGATAAGCCCCCGCCCAGCGGCGAAAAAAGCCCGGATACGACGCTACCATTGGCCGAGCGCTCGGCGAATCAGGAGCGCCCATTGCTTCTATTGGCCGAGCAATCCACCAACCAGGGGCGACCACCTCGGGACGAACTAAGCCCAGCGCTGATACCTAGCACACCCTCGGAGAGCAGCCCGGCCACCCGCACCAACAACACGACAGCACTCCAACCACCACAAGCCACCCCGCCACCGGACTTCAACCTGGAACTGATCAAAAACCTGCTTGATACGGTTATAAAAATACTATATAACCTAGTACCCACCGACTTAATAAAAAAACTCCGAGATGTCACAAGTGCAGCAACATCCAGCCTTCTCGGTTTCAACTCGATCATCAGTAATGAACCGGATGGCCTACACATTCATCACACGGCCACTCCACCAAACTTCCCGACGCGACCAAACTACAGAAATCGTCCGCCTCTACCACAACAAACAAAGCCAGTCAAACACCAGGACCAACTGAGTCAGCCCTCTACAGCCAACCACCTACCGACATGCCCACAAGAAACACTAAGGCACCTCCAACCGAAAAGACTGACATCAACTTTTACAACTTGAATGTCAACGGCCTGCGCACCAAAATTGACTCGTTAAAAAGCCTGCTAGACGGCCCCGAGGCCCCCGACATAGTCACCCTCACGGAGACTAAACACACCCAGGGAACCCGGACGTGGTTTCAGGGGTACACCACCTTTCGACAGGCTCCTTGGGTGCGGGAAACTACTGGAAGACTCTCGGGCGGGCTAATCACGCTTGTTAAAACCACTCTAAATGCGACGGTCATTCAACCACCGGACCACCCCACTACCATGGATGGCTGCTATCAGACCTTATCATTAAAAATTACAGTCCCAGGAGCCCAGACTTTCACCGTCACTAACCTATACTCCTACAACACCACAAGACCAGAACACTACACAACCCTCTTGCTACTATTAAATTCCCTCTCCCCCCCCCCCCCCCCCGATCGAGACATCTCTGCATCGGGGACTTAAACGCTCACCACTACCTGTTCGGCGACGGCAGGACGGACCACCTAGGCTCCGTCGGTGCACTCACCCAAACCTCCTACATACCAACACACCAGCCACCCGTTTCTCCCTGCGACGACGCGATACCTCAACGTCGCCAGACAAGCTTTTTTCCACCCCCCCCCCCCATCCACCGACTCTTACACTGTGAAAACTAATTAGTGGGGAGCATAGGGAATGAAAACATGTTTCCGTGGCAGCTTAGGTAAAAGAGCTATGTATGTGGTATCAATCGATTCGTATTGATCCATAGATAGACAATTTCGATGGTGAGAGTCTTGATTTTTTGGCTGAGACCGGCCATATCTAAAACAAGATGGCCGCCGCTTTCGAATTTTAAACTAGCGTATCTTCGTAAATATTTGACCGATTTCAATTTCAAAGGTACCATTCGAAAGGAAAATGATAGAAATTTAAATAAATGTTTACAAATTTGCAAAAAATCTAATATGTTTGAGGTTATGTTACAAAAACTTTAATGTTTACTTTACATTTTTCTCGTTATGTAACGATTTTTAACTAGGTAAAAAGGTTTTACTTTTTATCAAGTTGCTTTTTTGGTGGATTTTTATTTTTGTTTTTAATGAATCCATGCATTTAATTTTTCTGACAATTATAGCCTGAGTTTATTTAATTTAAGCGATGGCAGTGTAGATGATTATATGCTACTACTGTGTGATTTTTATGTTTCATTACATTTTGTCGAGACACAATTGGTGAAACAATTAGATATTTGGTATCAATCGATTCGTTATCAACCCAACTAAACAATTTTGATTAAGTTAATTTCGATTTTTTACTGAGACCTTCCCTGGGCAAAAAAAAGATGGCCGCCGTCTTTTGAACTTTTTAACTAAAATATCTTTGAAAGTATTTCGCCGATTTCAATTTGTAAAGGTACCGTTGAAAAGGAAATAAAAAGAGCTACAAACGTAGACCAACAATTTCTAGAAAGTTTTTTTTTTGAGGTTATGTTTGGTTTGAATTTTTAGTATTTAACGATTTTTTCAGAGCACAATAGGTTGAAACAACTATGTTTGGGTATCAATCGTTCGTTATGAACCGTGATTTAACAATTTTGATGGGAAAAATTTCGATTTTTACTGGCCCTTCCCATGGCAAAAAAAAAGATGGCTGCCGCCATTGAACCTTTTTACTCGCATATCATTTAAAGTAATCCCCGATTTTTATTCACTTACCGTTGAAAAGGTAATTTAATGACGAATAAACTATATATTTACTATTTTGTTGAAACTTTAATATTTACTGGGGTTATGTTTACAACAACTTAAATTATTTACCACACCCCGTCATCGTTAGGGATCTTATGGCGCATATACTACATGACCAAAACGGTTTTTGAATATGTTTGGCTTGTTTATCCGTAGCATATCTCTTTATGTATTCAATGAGTCCTTACATTTTATGTTTCCGACAAATACACCCCGAGATAATGTATTTGAAGCGACGGCATGTGTAAATGAATAATATTGCACGAGTATATTTTGATCTTGATGTTTGAAACACATTTCTTTCGAGGCACAATAATTGATTAAAGAATTATGTATCTGGTATCAATCGATTCGTTATGAAACGTTCTTTAACAATTTTGATGAGGTACCCCGTCACAAAAAACAAGATGGCCGCCGAAAAAAACTTTGTAAGTTATAATTTTTCTAAGGTAATTGACAGACCAATTTCAAAGGTACCGTTGGAAATGAAAATTTAAAGTTGTGAAAAATTAAAAACTTGCAATTTTCACGAAACCTTTATATTACTGAGGTTATCTTGTGTAGGAAACTTGACGCTGTTATGTTGGTACCATAGACATAAATTAAAAAAAACGTTCCTCCACCGGAAATTGAACCCGGGACCAGCTGGAAACAGTAGGACATTGACAGCCTAGATCGCGAGTGTTTCTAATTCTAATTATTCACATCATCATCCATCCCAGCCCAGATCCGATCAGTAGCATACACTAATACAGGGAATAGAACACAGAATAGCTGATGCAAATCATGCTGAAGAAGAATTTCGTCTACTAGGAGATGTGCTCAAGCAGAATGGTTTTCCAAATAAAAATCATTCAAATACATTATCTCGGGACGTATTTGTCGGGAACATAAAATGTAAGGACTCATTGATACATAAAAGATATGCTACGGATAAACAAGCCAAACATATTCAAAACCCTTTTAGTCATGTAGATATATGCGCCATAAGATCCATAACGTGACGAGTGTGGTAAATAATTTAAAATTGTTGTAAACATAACCTCAGTAAATATTAAAGTTTCAACAAAATGGTAAATATATAGTTTATTCGTCATTAAATTACCTTTTCAACGGTATACGTGAATTAAATCGGGATATACTTAAATGATATGCGAGTCAAAAGGTTCAATGGCGGCAGCCATCTTGTTTTTGCCATGGGAAGGGCTCAGTAAAAAATCGAAATTTTTTCCACAAAAATTTTTAAATCACGGTTTATAACGAATCGATTGATACCCCCATTCATAGTTGTTTTACCTATTGTGCTCTGAAAAAATCGTTAAAATTACTAAAATTCAAACCAAACATAACCTCAAAAAATAAACTTTCTAGAAAATTGGGTTTGGGCTATCGTTTGTAGCCTTTTTTATACCTTTTCAACGGTACCTTTACAATTGAAATCGGGGAAATACTTTCAAAGATATTTTAGTTAAATGTTCAATGACGGCGGCCATCTTGTTTTTGCCCAGGAAGGTCTCAGTAAAAAATCGAAATTAAATTAATCAAAATTGTTTTTAAATTAGGGTTTATAACGAATCGATTGATACCAAATATCTAATTGTTTCACCAATTGTGTCTCGACAAAATGTAATGAAAACATAAAAATCACACAGTAGTAGCATATATTCATCTACACATGCCATCGCTTAAATTAAATAAACTCAGGCTATAATTGTCAGAAAATTAAATGCATGGATTCATTAAAAACACAATAAATAATCCACCAAAAATGCAACTTGATAAAATGTAAAAAACCTTTTTACCTAGTAAATATCGTTTTCCCTAACGAGAACGTGTAAAGTAAACATTTAAAGTTTTTGTAACATAACCTCAAAACATATTGGATTTTTTTGCAAATTTGTAAACATTTATTTAAATTTCTATCATTTACCTTTCGAATGGTACCTTTGAAATTGAAATCGGTCAAATATTTACGAAGATACGCTAGTTTAAAATTCGAAAGCGGCGGCCATCTTGTTTTAGATATGGCCGGTCTCAGCCAAAAAATCAAGACTCTCACCATCGAAATTGTTTATCTATGGATCAATACGAATCGATTGATACCACATACATAGCTCTTTCACCGTTTCGGCCACGGAATTACCTATGCTCCCCTACTAAATGTTGTACTAACAGGTTATGCATTATCATAACAAACTCATAATGTCACCTATTGCTAGCAAAAGGATAGGTTATATCAATAACAAGCTATGTATAAGACAAAACATTATGCCAACGTTACCCACCAGTGATGTGTGTAGCTATTGCACGAGGCTGAAAAATGAATTTAAAGCTGCTGGTGGAGAAGAGAAAGTAAAACTCATGTGCGATTATCGTGTGCATCGGCTTAGAGCTAAACAATTCACTTTACTGATGAGAGAGAAACCTGCTAACACTGTATCATACTGTTTTGATATGCAGCAGGTGCAAGTTTTGCCTAAAGTTCCGATTCAAGAGGCGTTTTATTCTCGCCAAATTGCCCACTACACACTTGCTATAGTTGACATTGAAACTTCTGTCCCTATATTTTACAACTGGACAGAAAATCAATTGGGCCGTGGCTCTAATGAAGTTGGTTCTGCTCCAACAGATTTTCTCAGTAAACTGACGTTCCCCAAAGGCTACCTTGCGTCCCTTTGCTGATGGCTGTGGTGGTCAGAACCAAAACTCTCATATAGTACATGTCTTAACATTGTGGCTTAAATCAAAGTCTCCTACTTCAGTGAAGAACATTGAAGTCATCTTTCCTGTGCGAAAGCATTCGTACCTACAAGCAGATCGAGTGTTCGGACTAGTGGAAAAAGTCCTTCGAGCTCACCCAATAATCTTTACTCGCGATGAATATACTCAAACTTATTCTGAATTGGGGAAGTGAGGATTCTGGGGAAAGATTGGCATGTATCCAATTTGAATGATCTCCTTGATCATTTCAAGAAAATTGATGGTATTAGTGAAGTGAAACGTATTTATTTAAAAAAAAAGTGAATGTGCCCGGTCAACATAACATTTTTACCAGTATGGTTAAGTACAAAACTGAAGTTAACTTTCGGTGTCATGATGACACGAAGGTTTTCCAGTCCCTTTTAAAACGGGGGAAGAAATTTGAGGGTATTGAATTAAATCAAATGCCTTTAATGCATGCCATCAGTGATGAGAAGATAAAAGATGTAAAATCTCTGTTAGAAAAATTTGCAGGACAAGATTGGAAGAATAATGCTCTTTACGAATGGTATGTAGACGTTCTTGACCCTGATAGGCTTTTTGAGGCTGACGGTAATGATTGCAATGATGTTGAATGATTGATTGGATATTGCTTTACGTCTCATATTTATGCAACTTGGCTAATCGAGACGAAAGGAGGGACGTAAGGGATGACGCGGGGGGACAAGGGGTGAACAGGCCTGTGCTGGTCAGAACCAGCCACAAGCATATGGGGAGGGCAGGGGTTCCCCCACGTCATGGTCGTCTCCGTCTGTGTCATCATCCGTCCGTGTTGTCTTTGTCGTCGCCGATGGGGAGGTAGTCAAAGGGAAGGGGTTCCCCGACGACGACCCAGAGCTCGCCATTAGTTTCAGGGAGTGAAACTCCCCTATTCACGGGCCAAACCGCGAGAAGGTGTCGAGTTGGAAATTTGAAGGCCCAGGGATACCTCTCCAATAGACTAATATATGTTAAACATCAGGAAGCGACCCTAGTCTCAAGAACAGGAAACACAGGGATACTCAGGGTTCGTCATTGAGCCCTCTCCTATATGCGATCTACACAGCGGATATAGGCCAGCTATCGGACCCGTAAGTCAAAGTACTACAATTCGTTGACGACCTCCACCTAATGACACCAGCTCACCAACTAGAAACAGCGGTAACATCCACCTTTGACTCACTCAATGAAATCCAACCTCAATGATATAGGCCTACCGCTATCACTGGAAAAAACAAAATATATAATATTCACTAAACGCAAGATAAAGCCATATATAGGTCCAGTGCTAAACAACTCACAAATTCCAAGAACAAGTCACATCAATATACTAGGAGTCACTTTTGACACAAAATCCACATGACAAACTATGAGCATCCTACGCTCATTGACCACGACTTGGTGGGGAGCTGACCCGTATATTCTAATTGCACCCTCTACAAAAGCCTCGTCAGATCTCGAATCGACTATGGGTGTCACTTATATGCAGGGGGTGTTGTAGTTGAGTAGAGTAGATCTTTATTCACTAAGACTAATACATGGTACAAGTATACACCTCTTCGTGAAGAGGGAGTGAATAGTTCCTAAGGCTAAAACATGGTATAAAATGAATAATAATATATAATGCGTATTTCAAGTGAAAGTTATATTATATGTATATTACTAGTATGGTGTACTAGTATTGAGAATTGAAGTTGTTTTAGTTGATAAATTGAGTATTGAAATGAAAAAATGAAATGAGTAATAGGTAGGTATGATATGATACAATACAATGTTATTTGCGATGAATAATAACAATGTAAAACGCTAGCATATGGTATGATATAATGATTATGAAAAGGTATTAGTATTGAATTTAAAATATACGTGTAGGGCCTATAGTACGGATCTATAAGGGACAGTTTATAGTAGAGGACGAGGTAATTTTATAAATTTACTTAATATAAATAATAATGAAATAGAATGCGTCGTTGATGTGAATCAAGTTATGTATATTACTAGTAGTAGTAAGGTATGCTTGTATTGAGAATTGAAGTTGTTTAAATTGATAATTGAGTATTGAAATGAAAAAATGAAATGCATACTATGTAGGTATGATATAATACAACCTATGATGTTATTTAGGATGAATAATAATATAAAACGTTATCATATGGTATGATAAAATGATTATGAAAAGGTATTAGTATTGAATGTAAAATATGTGTGTAGGGCCTATAGTACGGATCTATAAGGGACAGTTTGTAGTGGAGGACAAGGGTTAGGGTTAGGGGTCAAAGGTTAAGCGTTAGTCTGTTAGGAATTCGTTTAGCGAGTAATATGCTCTTTCTACTAGAAATGCTTTTAAAATTTAGTATGAGATTTGATGTCTCTGATGTGTTTTGGTAGCTTATTGTATATGGAGAGGCAGGCGTATATAGGTCCTTTGGAATATTGCGTGGTGTTATGATGGGGGACATGAATGTTAGAAATTGCACGGGTGTTATATGTATGGATGGATGAGTTTTTTTGGGAAGTATTCTGAATGTGTACGTACAAAAATAGCGGCAAGTTGTATAAGGGTACTGACCAGGGTCAGTATGTTGCAATTTGGGGAAGATTTTACGGCCGGATCTCTGCCATGAGGATCCTGTGATGATGCGTATAGCTCGTTTTGGAGTAAAAAGACACGATTTGCTAGTGGTGACATACCCCAGAATAGAAGCCCGTATGAGTTGTGCGAGTGGATGTGGGCATGATATATTAATTTCAATATGTGGTTGCTAACAATTGGCTTCATCCTCCTGAGCATAAGACACCCACTATTTATTTTTGAGCAAACTCTTTCGATATGAGCAGACCAATCAAGGGTGTCCGAGAGTGTGATACCAAGAAATTTCACGTTGTCAGCTAATTCTTTGTGCTTCGCGCCTACCCTCGATTTGCGGCGTGGACACTGACGGAATCATAGTTGATTATGAATTGACTTATGTCGTAGTCTGGCATGATTTAAGACATTATAGAACAGTATAAACTCAAGACATTTGAGTCTAATTTAAGGAAAGATGAAGTTGTTTTCTATTGATTTTCAGTTTGCTAGGTTATGGTGCTAATTACTCATTTTCTTGTGCAAGGTATTCTTATATAATTAGTCTTCAACTATTGCAAGGTATTATATTGCACATAACCTCAAGGCGGTTAAGCCCTAATTAAAGAAACATAATGTTTGCTTTTGTGTTAATTTAAGGTTGTAAGGTTCTGGAACAATTTCTATATCCCTGGATATTTTCATGTATTATATTGTGGATATTAAAGTGGAACTCAGAACACTCTGTAGCAAAAAATACCAATTGTTCGTTTTAGCTTTTCTTTTATTAGGCCTAGAGGCCGTCCATAAATGATGTCACGCATTTGGGGGCTGGGGGGGGGGGGGTATGCTTCCTGTGATGACTTCCATATTTGCACTGAAAATTACTTATGTTTTTAGTATTTTATTATTTTTGCAAATGAAATGGTTTTTACTCTTTTAGTATTTCTTGTCTTGTGATGATCAAAAAATGATCATTATACTTTTTTATTATTCCTGTATTTCAGAAAATTGTTACTTTTTTTAATCCCGCAATTTAAATGTTCCTAACCTGGACACAGGAAAGATGGCTAGCAAACAGCGAGATTTAAACCAAAATTTCTATGGCATATAAAGAACAATTAATGTTGACTCCAAAAAGGGTAGTGTCAGTCAAGCTTAAGTTAGTGAAAAGCGGAATGCATTAAAAACAAAACATGGGCCAAACCAAGAAGAGTTTGAAAGTGACATAAAAAAACAGTTCTCAGAATGGTGCGTGTGCATACTTTGTGGTCTGTACCATGTTTCAAAGAAATCTGCAACCAATCATGAGAAGCATGCTCAGGCTCACGCAGTTAACCCACCAGCTGCTAGGAAAAAAATCCGTCCGGTTAGGTTAGCAGCAAGCAGGCAATGAGAGTTCATATTATGCTGTATGCATCATTCGAGAGCAGCTTAATGGAACAGAAGATGCTGAATGGCTTAATGAAGATGATGTCGATCTGACGAATTTACCAGTGCTTTCTGTTGAGGTTATCAGTATTCCTTTGCAATTGGTGGGAGAAATATCCGAATGGTATGTTACCCCATGGACCGATAATTTGTGGTTAAGAGGTTACCCATGGGACACACGTTGTCACCGTACATAATGCAGAGAAAGGAGACGACAGTGCTACTCTCCCCCATGGAAGAAATAAATGTCTTCTGTGTGGGATACTTGTGGACGATTGGCTCATCGCCTCGCAAGAACCGCGGCAACTTCTCCAAGCCATCAGACTCATCCGAAAAATGGGCTTCACCATTAATGATAAATCTATCTTCGTACCTACACGCGTCCTTCCCTACCACGGATTGACGGTTGACATACAACAAGGAACATTGGCGGCAACCCTGTTTTATTTAGAAATACTAAATATGTACCTTGTATTACGACGCGTCACTTTGTAGCTTTCAATATTATTGCGACTAACTAACTTTGGCATAACAACAAAAAACTGGATTAGGGAGAAAATTAATTTACTAAAATAAACATTCAATCGTTGAGAAAAAATACTTTTCTTGTCAAAATCAGCTATTTCATTTCCAAATCATCTAAAAATACGTTTAGGTAAAAGTTTTCTATGCCAATTATTACAATAAGTATTTCGTGCCTTCCTTGCTCAGATTGCTCTAAAAGCTATCTTGAGCACAGAAATACTACAATTTTTTTTGCCTCCAGGGGGCGGATGGGGCTCTACCCTAGACCCCTTGTGGCCCACGCAAGTGAGTGTTGGTTATTATGAAGTGTCCCTGTTTTTTGTTTTTAATTTATGGTCACCCTAATGTATAAAAGCATAGAAACTTTACTTATTAATAGACATTTATTTATGAATACTAATTGGATGTAAACATGCCTTAAGTGAGATAAACATCCTATGCAGCAATTTAGCAACATCTGTTTCTCAGAGTGGAGGCTGCAAACATCCTGAAACAACCGTGATAGGGCACCTTAGAGACACATGCAGGGAGGTCTATCCAGCTTTCATATTTGCTGCGTATGTGGATGTAAATTTCCTGTAATTTTGCTTTATAACCTGCAGGACTTTCATAAAATGTTAATTGTGCATATTCCTACATCCCCAATAAATGAGCAGCTTGTGCATAGGCATAGTTTTTAACTTTGATGGCTGATGCTGTCTTATTAGTTATTGCACATACCACAGAGAGGGTAGTGCTTCTGCTTTTAAACAGTGAGAAAAGCTAGGTTTATTGAATAACATTTATGATTTGCCCCATACTGGTGGGTTATGCCTACATTCGTAATCCCATAACCCCCTCATCTCCAAGCCTCTAACGTTTTTTATGTCGTTACCTGGTTGTAAATCTTATTGTTGTTGTCTATATTGCCTGGTCCTCAATACTGGCTGGCCATTCTGTAGTATGATTTTTTTTCCATATTCCTGGATTTTTGGCTTCTTAGGCCATCATGTATTTTCTGGTTTTCCAGTAGACGCAGGCCTCTTTTTCCCTCACAGTTTATGCCTCACGGAGGTCATATTTCATATGAGATTCAAAGTATGTTATATTAATTAGTGCCTCCATCTCAGCAACAAATTAGTGTTGATTATTAAATTTTTGGTGCCTTGTTCTGCAACTTGCTCTTACAAAAACAAGTTTTGTAGAAAGTTATTTTACTAATAGTAATTATAATAACATAAGAGAGCTGACACATGGGAAGGATGGATAGAGAATGGAAATGAAGACCATCCTATAATGAAGACCAAAACTTCAAAAGCTAAAAAGTAAAAATCAAAGATGACCAAAGAAAAAAAGAATCATTGATCAGAAAAACATATAATATGTATATGTAGACACTAGACTGTGAACAAAGAATGTACCAAAGGAGTGCATACATATTTCAACAATTCATCAACTGAGTGCTGTCATTAAGTGAGTACTGAGTATAAGAAAGCCTAGGTATTTTAATAGATAACAAAACCACACTAGACATTATGTATACAAAAATACTTCATAGTTATTCTTTAATTAAAATCCAAAGGGCCCTAAAAAACCAGTTTGAATTTTAAAAAAAATGTTTTAATAGAAATGTTATCAAGCTTTAAATACCCAAAGCTTTAAAAGGGACTACTATAAATTTAATGGCATTCAATTGAATTGGCCAAGTATGAATTAATGAGGGCTTACTTACAGTTCTTGGTAGATCCTAATGTTCCACTAACTGCTTCCTATATTGAAAGATATCTATAGACATGAATCTTGTTCTTGACATTATTTCACAGAGAATACATTTACTCGGGTATCCTGCCATCTTTTTGTCTCTAGTTACATTGTATTGTATTGACGTAAGCAGACTGTCAAATTAAATTTTAGTGACATAACATGGTACAGGTTGTGTGTTACTGTAATATTAGTCATCAGTAGTTCATTGGTCCCCAAACTTTTTGCCCCAAAGGGCACCTATGTAATTTTTTAAGGCCTAATAACATTGTGTGGCACGCTCTTTGACCAATGAAGCATATTATCTAGCTCAAAATAATTTTAAATTTTTGCTTAGCTTGGTACTTGATCAAAGAAAGCTTTGTTTGTAAACTTGGTTCTAACTGAGAGGTGATAAGAAAGAAGTTCTAAAGACAGATTTTTATTTATAGTATCACACGTTACGTTTAAATGAAAGAACAGCACTTCTCAATTTACTAGCAACCATAGCTTAAATTGCCACTCGACAGATAAAGTACCGGTACTAGGGGAGATAGTCCGTCCATTTGAACGGGAGAAACCCCCTGAAAGTGAAAACATTAAAAAAAATTGTCAAAATGTAGTAAGGCCTTATTAGTTATTAGCTGTTTTGAGCTTATTGAGCAATGTATGCCTACCTTTAGTAACAAATTGTCATTGACAAAAAACAATTTTTAGGTAAAAATAAAATTCAAGTAGGCCTACTACCTTATACACACCACAAACTCAAGGGGTCTCTGAACATATTTCCTAGTAGGGAGGGTCAGTTTTAGTAATACAAAATGACTAATTTATTTTTGTTTACTTTTCCAGATCGCCAAGAAGGGTTTAGATTTTCTATCCACAATGAAACAGACCTCGTTCCGGGGAATTGGTTAGTTAAAAAGGGCCAAAAACTGTTCTGCTATTTTCCGCCCAAAAATACCAAAGATATTGGGGCCAAGGTCAAGAAAGGGAACAAGACGCAGGCTCTAGCAAATTGGGGCCTCTATGAAGTCAAAGTTGTTAAGAACTTGGTGTTTGGTAGGTTTCATTGCACTTTATTATTAGAATTTAATTATATTATTAAGACCCATTAATAATCTGAAACAAATACGATTCATATTTTTAGCGGACTATCACGAACGCCGAGGAAGCGGGGAAAGGTGGAGTTCGCTGATTCCTCGGACCTTAATTCCGAGGTGGAAGTTACCAATCGAACGAGGAAGCGTCACTTTAATGACACACGAATCGTGGCGTGTGACGCAAATCCATTGTCAAGTCCGCCAAAGCTGCACCGTACCGTTAATATAAAATATTATACTACCATATGTAGGCCTACAAATTGTCATTGTCATGAAAGTAAATGTATAACTTGACTCCATATCTAACTTTTAAATCATATCGGCCTACCTACATATTTAATTTTAATAGTAGGTACCTAAATTACCTACCATTATTATTTATTATGCATTGAATTAACCTCAATATAGTAATGGGAAAGCTACTAAGTTCCACTTCCAATGTTGATAACCTAAAACAACCCTCTACGAATCATGTCAAGAGTAATGAAATAAGAACTACTTCAACTTTTTCACAGCAGAAGTCTTACCAGTACCACAAACCTTCTCCCATCCTATGAACAATTTCTCACATATTTCGGTGCAGGGAATTCAATTCATGTGCCGACATACAGTCAAAGTCATTCACAAGAGTAGGCCTATACAACACAATTCACAATACAATTCATTTAAGTGACGCTCTGACCCGGCGTCCCAAAGATTTTTGATTGATTGGACATTGCTTAACGTCTCATATTTATGCAACTTGGCTAATCGAGACGAAGGGAGGGACGTAAGGGATGACGCGGGGGACAAGGGTGGACAGGCCTGTGCTGGTCAGAATCAGCCACAAGCGTATGGGGAGGGCATGGGTTCCCCCACGTCGTGGTCTGTCTCGGTCTGTGTCATCATCCGTCTGAGTTGTCATGGTCGTCGCCGTCTAGGGAGGTAGTCAAGGGAAGGGGAAAGTTCCCGAAGACGACCCAGAGCTCGCCATTAGTTTCAGGGTGAAAAACTCCCCTTAATCACGGGCCAAACGACGAGAAGGTTGCGAGTTGGAATTTGTTGGCCCTTCAAAAAGAAAGAATGATACTAATGGATATACATACAGGCTAAAAGTCTGTACTAGCCGAGTACAGGCTAAACCTCGTGAGGCTTATTCTGCAGAAGTTTCACACCGACAAGCTGTGTCTAGGTAGAGGTGGACGACACTCCAAATATACATCTCCACTGCGGCTTTTTATGGATTTGTATGTTCCTATTATAAGAAGAACAAGTTCGTGACTGGTTCCATTTTGACAAGTGACTTCCCACCCCTATGGTCATGGGTGACCAAGGGGGTCTTTGATGGGGGTGGTGACTCACTAACCCCAAGTGACAGCTCACTCAATCCTGTAATTAATCCACTGAACCCGATCCCTACGCCGTTGATAAAGAGCAATGACTCAGTCCTTATACCCCCATCTGAAACAGAAATAGCTGTACAAGGCCTAATCAACTTACTCAACGTAATCACGGCCCTTGACGGGCAAATAGTCAGAAACTAATCGGAATCGAGAACTATGCCTAGTTCCACCCCAAAACAACACACCTCAAAATATGGAGATACAGATCCCTACTGCCCTCCAAGAAGAAATAGTACAAACGTCATCTTTCATAGAAGTCACCAACCCCAAAAATTACAACCCAGTTACCAATCGCCAATCAAAATCGAGAGAGATACCAGAAGTAAGCTTAGGACTAATTTAAAACAACCGTACAAAAAAATTCCTCAATCAGGGAGGTTTCAAGACCCTAGATACACCTCAAAAACAGGAGATTCCTAAAATTCCATCAACCACAAAGCGCAAGTAGCCCTAGATCTACATCAAACATACCGGAAAACCACAACTTAAGTTAGAGGACCCCCGGCGAGGAACAAACCCACTTCAATACAGGACTCTATCATAATCCCACTACAACCACAACCCGAACTTTTAGATTCTTTAGGACATCATAATGGAAACTAAAGTAGAGACAACAAACAACAGACAGCATATCCAACCAAATAAAAAACGAACCACCCTTAATTCATTCAAATACAACAACTCAGATCTGGGACCGTTTAAACATAGTCATTGAAAAACGTAACACAAACGAAGAAGAGAAATCTCTTGATAGGAAAATCTTACACAAAAGTACTACAACATAACCAAAAACAGAGTCGAAATTTAACATGAAGCCAATGTAATATCAGGAGACACAACACTTATAGATAAAAATTTACACCCTTACATTCCTGGATACCTCACTAGGAGAAAAAAACCCTCCGCAAAGTATTGCGAGAGTCGTTCTCTACGCGTACCATGAATACTTTTGCCAACTATAACTTGCTCAATGACGAAATTATTATCTTTTATTTTAATTTAATTATGGAACGGGGAAATAGGGAGGCATTCCTAAGTGAAGACACCTTCGACTCCTTTTTTATGAGAAGCTAACGAAAAGGGGATACGAGAATGTCAAACGCAGTACTAAAGGCGTCGACATATTCAGCCATGACATATTACTAATACCTATTCACTTGCCAGCTCACTGGTGCCTTGCCATGGTAGATTTAAGAAAGAAGAATTTAAATGTTTATGACAACCTTGGTTGTAGAAACCTACAGTGTGTGAACGCACTACTCCTGTACCTTAAGGACGAGTGTTAACACCCTCTCACTCGTTAGGGGGGGGGGGGGGGGGGAGGGGGGAATGGCAATGTTCAATAGAATGATGTCAGACCAGTACCTCTGATAGCGGCGTATTTGCATGTATGAGTGCTGAATATATATCAAGAAATGCAGACATGCCATACTTTAGGAGAATAAGATTTATGAGATTCTCGGTGCCAAACTTCTGGACACCAGTCCAACGAGCGGTGTAGATTCGAGTGTTGAGTAAATCACCGCCAGCAGTATCTCGGGCAGCCAACCCCAAACCCTGTCTCCCCTGCCGCCATCACCAAGCCGATAGTCCCAACCTCGAATCTCGATCATCCGTTGCGCAGAGGCAATGTCTCTTCTAGCCCTAGACAAATTAAGAAAATTTAATGTCCCTCTAGGCAGAAATAGTTTAAATTAATTAATATATTTGTATTGAGAGTTTACCCACTCCGTCATATGACTGATTTTCATTGGGGGACATTAAACCAAAGCAACCAAGCCAACCCTGTAGGCCCCGATGCAATCGACGAGTGAGCAATAACCAACCAATGATCGATATTTTTAATAGGAAATATAAATAATCAGTGGTATGGACAGTGCAAACACCCGCACTTGTGGATAGTCTTCTACCGGTGTGGTGAACTGTATCCAACGTCTTGATATAAGAAGGTCTAGCCGAATCATAAATAAAACTGGCAAAATCCAACTTAGAGTTAGTTATTGGGGTTTTAGGGCACAAAAACAGTAAAGTTATCAGTGCCCATCGAATTTTTGATTGCTAAATATATATGAATTTCCCCATTGAATTTAAAAGATTTACTTGACGTAAGAAATTAATAACATTATGGCTTGTCGTGGAATTGTTGAATTGTCACTTCAGTTGAATTCATGACAGTGAGGAAACAATTAGTACTGACAACGATACTGAATCGAAACTTGCAGGAGGCTAGATTTACCGGTTTTGCGCATCGACACCTGTGACTGTTACACTGCTACCGCTGCACCTACAAGTTTTCTATTCGATCAAAAGATGATGGCAAAGATAAAAAACATTATCACAATTCATCACTCCAGAAATAAGCTCAGAATTGCCGACACCGCAAGGAAGTGTATTTTTGGCTTGTGTTCTGGACACTGACTCAGAAGACCAACTAGTAAAAGTAAGCTGAGCATGGCCCAAGTCCTGTAATTACCTACCCCTCTCAGCTGTCATCTTGACAGTACATGTATGTAGTATTCTTACACAGACCAGAACTGGAAGAGTGTACACTTCACTGCTGAGGAGGTTCAAAGTGAAACCGAGAAACTAATATGCTACAACTAAAAAACTTCAACTATACAAATTAGATCCTTTAGTTTTAGAATGACCCATAAAACTTTACGCAGCATTCCTCTGCATGACTACATTCAAGAATGTTTAAAATCCTCTTACAAGGGGAGACCAGGCCGACGGTGAGTGTACCCCATGTATCTTACGTTGTTATGTAGCCCTTACCATGAAGTTGATTAGTTCCTGGAAGAGCCTTCATAGTATTCTTGGAAAATGTCGGATTACTCACCCCCAAATGCAGGCGTACGTCATAAACTCGATTGAGACAATGTGGTTATGTATTTGACATCGTAAGTGTTTCCGTTCAAGAAAGAAATACCGGAGGTGACAAAACTAATTTCAAACGTCAGTGTCGACCTTTCACCTACGTAGATGGAAGGCTAATGTATTCCAAACTTTATGCAAGTGAGTGGTGAAATCAGAGTGGTCCACGAAAGACATGACACTAGTTTACAAGCAAAAGCACGGTATGCTCATCGGGGCCCAATCGCGACTTTCAAAATAATTAGTACCAGATGTTATTGGTCTAGTTTTTCACATGACGTAGCCTAGTACATAGCCGAGTGTCCTTCCTGCCAGTTAGTGAATTGTGGAAGCGCTAAATTAAAGATAGCAACAGAATTACAACCGGTTGACGTCGTAAAACAGCTCATGATACAAATCGGCGTCAATCTAGCTTGTTTAACAGAAGTGAATGGGTTTTAATACGTTGTCGTGGCCATTGACTTTTTGGAATGGATTGAGTCACTGATCGGAGCAATCATTGATTGCAATTGAAACGTTTGGCCTATTACACGGAGATCAGCGTAAACTCACTACCATTGCGTGAAACACAATTGATGCTGTTTTGAGGCACTCAACAGTAGAGTTATCAGTGAGTGCCTTCTTAAGTATTTTATCATATTTGAAATGTATACTAAATTAATTGAACAACTTTCCATTGTGAAATAAATTCAAGACATTTAGCTCCGTATGGCATACGAGTTGTTTTTAGTTCGTCTAATACGTTGCGCAGCATACTCACCAAGACTAAACCAAGAGATGAGGTTCAGTCGTCTAAGGGTGTTATTTATTCTATACCTTGCGAATGTGATGCAAGATACATTGGTGAAACCAAGAGACCTTTGATGGTAAGAATTAAAGAACACAAGAACAATGTGAAACAACATAAGATTGATACTCAAAAATCGCAGAACATGTGTACGAAAATTACCATCGTATTAATTGGGAAAAAACTTCAATCCTGGCACATGAATCTAATACCACTACACGAAAAATTAAGGAAGCTGGTTTGATTTCCTGTGTGGCCAATACAATCAGTGTGCCTAGTGTTAACTATCCAGCCATTTGGAAGAGTTTTTGTCCATCAATTTCATCACTAGATCAATAGTTTAATTTCATACACCAACTGTCCAACCTGTCAATTTAATGTTCTGGTTTTTTATTTTTTATTCATAAAAAAACTTTTTGTTAATAATTTGGTACTAATACACAGCCATATTTATAATTTTTTGTGAAATGTTCTTTTTTTGTCTTGTTTGTTGTGGTTTTTTAGTTGTTGTATTGTTTGATAACTCCCCTAATCACGAGCTAAACCACGAGAAGGTTGCGAGTTGGAATTTCTACGAGAAACGTCACAACACAGAAGTAACGTAAGTACACGTACAACAGTGCAGATAGGCCAAAAGAGGGACTATGATTGAATATTGTGTAGATATGAAAAGAGGGAGATATAGGGCGTTTACATCTAGCGGAAATCCTAACCAATAATATGTGTGATAATAATTTTAAAGTGAATTAATTATCATGAATTTTATAACATATTCATGAGCATGACGATTTTTTTAAAAATTCCGTGTCCAGAAAACCATGGACCTACAAGACCAGCTACCGGGGTATTCTTCGGATGAAGAAGACCAGAGGCAGAGGGGACGGGCCGTCCACGAGCATGAACGGAGAGCCCTCGAATGGCGATTTTATGAAGGTATGTGTAGTACCAATAGCTAAAATGTCCATAACCAACAATCCAAGCATTTTACGATAGCAAATATTCATTGCACGGTCGAGCCTTCATTCATGCCTTCGACCATGGGTGGGTCGAGCCACTGAACAGTGAACACATTCCGTAAACAATTGCAACAAATATCTGAATACAACATGTGTGTACTGTTATTGGATGAGCGTAGCGAGCGAGGCAAAGATTCCTTTTCACTACACTGGAGAAAAAAATCCGGAATGTTTTTTTTCCCTTTTTGTTTGGCTACACCGATACTCCAATTGCGATGAATTGAAATCTCTGAACTTAGAACTGCCACTTTTGAAACATTATTTCTCATAAAAGTCGCAATTTTACGATTTTTATAAACTTTCTTCAACTCCCTACATGCTTTATCCGATTGTCATAATTTTTCACAGAAAATTAATTGGATGAGCGGAGCCGCCATCAAATAAGCATTAGCCACCTCTTATAGCGCGGACCCACATTGCTGATAGGTATTGCAATCCACAAGAAGCTACAAGAGGTGATATTATTTTGGAAATATGTGTTTGGTATTGTAAATTCTTCTCCATGATGTTTCTCTGCAAGGATGGTGTAGTTTATTGGGGCTAAATCAGTTGTTTTTGTGACTAGTATATAAATTATTAATTAATCATTTATTCATTAGGTTGACAGATGGAATGGCGGTGATCATTTCTACTCGTCCACTTCCAAAACACCACTTTGCAGTGTTGACTACACTCTACACATTAAGTTGTTACGACTGTGTAACTCACAAGTTCAAGGTAGTGTGGTAGGTTTTAAAGCTCTCTCATCTCAGCGTTGTTCATATTTGGTCCAAGCTCAGGGTAGAGCGCCCAAATCAGTTTCATAAAGTTCCGTCTTTATTGTTTTGTCTATAGAAACATCAGTGCCAGGCACTAATTCAACCTGAAAACAATAACATGAGCAAGTTTTTATTTTTAACATAACTTCCTATTGTTGTTTTACCCAGCATCTAAGAGGTTTACTCGTTGCCGGAATACGTTTGATGTAATGTTTGTCTGTCAATCTTTCTCGAGGTGGTTCTGTTGTTCGTGTGATTCCTCCATATTACTCGATTTTGCACGACTCCACAGGCTATCCCGGCCTGGCATGGAATACATCTCAAAGTCAATGTTTGGGCCGCTGTTATCCCTGGCACTGATTTAACTGACACTTCGAAGGAGGGTACCGCTTGCGCTTACACTCCTCCACTTATTTCTTCTGCAGTTAACTTGGCAAACAGAGTCTAGCCCTCAAGTTTAGCTGGAGCTCATGGCGCTAAAAGTGTTCTCTCTGAAACTCTGCACCAATACACCCAGTGTGTGTCTTAAGTTAGTTGATGGATATGGTTATTAACTTTGTTTATCTGTTCGTTGATGTTTTCATCTTCGATTTTTTAGGAATAGTCTAACCGTGGTAGAAGCTCTTATCACTATTGTTCAGTTAATTACTGTACTTTATATCAACAGTAATGCTGTATGCCTTAATAATAATATTATGATTGTCACTATAAATAAAAGCATCTCTGGCCGAAGAGTACACTATAAAAACCAAATTCATTGTTCTTTTTCTGTGTAGCAATATTTCTTGTAGGCCTACCTATCTAAATAGATTCCTTTCTTACATTATCATAAAATAATAAATAGTAATCATAAATCTAATGGTAGGTACAAGTCAAGCGTTTTACTAGTTTGAACATCGAACATTAATAATGTTAGCTTTTAAAATTATTGAGTACTACCAATATAAGTGATTACAAGATTGTGGGCCAACTTCTACTGTTAAGTTAATGGTCTATTTAATAAAGACATAATTATAACTGAAATTTGTTGTTATTTTCATTTATTTGTGACAGATCCCATTTAAAAACCACTCATTGTTACGCTTACGACTGACTACGTGTGGTTACGCTTCGTTACGGTTCCCATTGAAAACCACTTGTTACGCTTTGTTACGACTATGACTGAATACGTGTGATAACGGTTGGTTAACATTAAGTTCGCTGATTCCATCGAGTCGGATATTTCCGAGGATGAAACGGATTGGATATTGCTTTACGTCTCATATTTATGCAACTTGGCTAATCGAGACGAAGGGAGGGACGTAAGGGATGACGCGGGGCGACAAGGGGGGGACAAACCTGTGCTGGTCAGAACCAGCCACAAGCATATGGGGAGGGCAGGGGTTCCCCCACGTCGTGGTCGTCTCCGTCTGTGGATGAAGGAGATGTCATCATAGAAGATCGAAAAAAAATCAGAAGAAACGCAGTCCTTGTTGCTGACGAACGCCAGAGAGTAGAGTTTGTGCAAAGGCAATTTGTGCGGTAGATAAAAAGACCGGTACCAACAGAGGTTTTAGGGTCCAGTAAATTTACTTAGAACTTTAAACACGTTAAACATGTTTATGTATCGCTCGACGATGTATAGAGTAATTAATGAAAACACTTGGGATACCAAGGAGGACCGTCACTCTGGTGATTATGGATTACCCAGTTATGGGTACGTCCAGTAGAAAGTGGCCAAATTGGATGAAAGTAATTATTATGCTAGCACCATAATTTTGTTTTTGTGATGAAATAGATGGATTCTAAATTAACATTTTGAATACAAAGATATATATATTGGATCAAGAACCCTGATAAAACGTAGTTAAAACTGAGATTTAATGAAGTGAGGAATACTTGTCAAATATTCCTAACTTTAAAATGTCATTAAAAATTGAAAAAATCATTGTAAGAAAATGCAACTTATGGTCATTTCTTATGCAAGGCTTATATTTTAAATCAAGTACCCTATTAAGTTAGGAATGTAGGGTGTATACTAATAAAAAATACTTAACTTTATGTGTAATCATTTATACTTTATAAAAAAGTAATGTAGTCGTTACAAGACATAACAGAAACATGCATTTGTTTTGGTAGCATCCATACCCATGGAGCCACTGCATCCAAATTTTCAGTCTTGTTAGTTCACCCCACCACCAACAGATGGAGCCTACTGTCACATTTCTATATAATTCCACTGCCTTCTGGTTTTCATACCTTTCTGGTCACAAGAGTAACAGCAGCAGAAATCTTCCTTTTTGATTGTCCGTGTTTGTCGTCGCCGTCGGGGAGGTAGTCAAAGGGAAGGGGAAAGTCCCCGACGACGACCCAGATCTCGCCATTAGTTTCAGGGAGAAAAACTCCTCTAATCACGGGCCAAACCACGAGAAGGTTGCGAGTTGGAATTTTATGGCTCTGCTAAAAAAAGCTAGACCTAAGCCTTACAGAC
>JAMZAV010008841.1:0-27840 GCA_024449915.1 Sweltsa coloradensis | reverse complement strand
AGTTTGGCTGTAAGCTTTTGTTGGCCAAAATTTGATTTTGCATGAAGTTGCTGATTTAGTGGCCACCATCCGCCTGATGAGTCCCAGAAGGACGAAACGCGTTGTGGTTTAAGGTAACAAACAACTTTAAATTAGCTGCAGTTGTCATCAGCAGGTGAAAAGTTTTGTCACCCCCAGCCCTTCAGGCTGGGTTTTATGTTCTTTATGTTCTCTATTCTCTTCCAACCTGTCAACCCTTCTCCAATCATACTATTAAATTAATTTAAATTGAACATAGAAAGTCTGAATACAAAACACTGAGATGACATTTTAATCGTCTCTACTTGCCAACAAAAACAAAATGGAGCTTTTGGGCGCGTAAACTAGCGCTAGAATGCCTATGTGGGAAAAAGTGTGAATTACTGGTCAACAATCAAAACCTGTTGCGTGGACAGGCAGGGAACGAGGAGCTACAAGCATAGGGTGTCCAGATTTTCAAACCAAAAAGCGGTGTAACGTTACAGCCCTACCCCTTGTATTTTTATATTTTTGCTGCTTATAAATCTATCTATGTATTTCATATCATGTGGAACTTTCAATATTTTCAAGGCTTTAAGTCATATTTTTCTAACAAGTGTTCAAGCCAGTGTGAATCTGCATCTAGGCATGCAAAGGCCAACCTTAGGGTTGAAAGTGTGGAATGTGAAGTTGTGGAGCCAAGGCTCATGTTTTTGGTTTCGGGTTTACCAGAGTGGCCTAGAAGTGACGTCGCCCCATGCTGAATTCGGAACGTCCTGGAAAAGTGCGTTGGCTTCAGCTTTCGACGGCAGCGAGCAAGGGTTGAGGAATGCGGCAAGCATAAATGGCAACGTCGGTGACAAAATCCAACGGAAATGTGTATTTTGTTGAGTTTGTAGTCGACGAATCGCGAGCCTAGGATGACCCGCGGAAGTTTGAACCAAGAAGACTGACCAATGGCAGTGTCCAGAGAGACACACGTGACCGGATGGCGAGGCCGAGAAGAAACCCCGGACGAGTGCGAGGCAGCAAGGAGCATCCACCTCGATCACAGTGGGTCACGCTTTGGAACCGGACGGTCGAGTCCGAGGGTGCACGTGTAGTGCCAGCGTGGTGACCCACCCTGCGAGAGCCATCATGGTCGTGGAGCCTCCGTCTATTACGGAGTGGCCGACTAGGGCTAGGGAGTTGGTCTTATTCTAACTTTATTTTACTATTTGAAACTTATTCGGAAGAATCCGACGCGTTTTTGGTGACCCCTATGTAAAGGGTAACCGCCAACAGTACGTCTAACAATGACGACCCGGCGAGTGCACGGTAATTTCTAAACTACTACAGAGTTGCGGGGAGCATGAGCTCACATCAAGTTTACAGTTCCTGTCTTCGGACTGGCTTTGCGGTGTCGAGATAGGGTGCACGTGTTAGTGCCAATAAAGTACAAGACCACGTGGTTAGTCAATACCACGATGCTAGATCAAGGGCATCTCTCCCTCTACGAGAACATCTGGGGCTGTGGTAAGCGAAACTAAACATTCTGGGCGAGTAGCCGAGAAGGACGCAGTAGGACACAAGGTCCGCGTCCGCCACTGGACGCCTTCCCCGTAGGCTAGGCCTACCTACGCGCCGGAGCGCGTCGCCGTTTGCAGCCACATCATCCCCCCCCCTTCTTCACTCAAGACCAAGGAACAGGATAGGACTTTGGAGTGGGACAGAGAGGACTTGGATGAGTAGAGCATTGGCATTTTCTTGTATTTTTATTGTATCCCTTGTATCACATGTATGTATTTTGTTGTCTAAATTCGGATCCGATTGCTAACTTCATTTGAAACCTAACTTCATTGTTGTAATTTAAATTCATTGTTGAGTCAGTAAAGTCCACTAAAAGCACACAGCTTTTCACTTCGTAGTGCATGTTTGCCCCCTGTTTTCCTCAACTCATAGTGTAGTTTTTTGCAAGGACCCTCAGTCCACACCACGCCGCTTCACGGGTGGCTGACCCACTTTCAGCAGCAGTGCCCGAGGCCCCAGAACGAGCGTGGAGCGGACCAGCGACGGCGTGGCTCACCACTAGCGTGCCTGGTAAGACGGGTTCCCTACCCCCAGTGGGTAGTGTACTGGACCGTGCTGAGTTGCACTGTCGGTACACTCTGGTTGTTGTTATTAAATAAAATAAATAAATAAATTTTATTTAGAGTCTACCCACTCAGTTATATAACTGATTTTCAGTGGGGGACTTTAAATCAAAGCGACCAAGCCAACCCTGCAGGCCCCGACGCAATCGACGAGTGAGCGATAACCAACCAAAGATCGATATTTGTAATAGGAAATATAGCAATCAGTGGTATGGACAGTGCGAACACCCGCGAATCAACGCCAGAATCAACAAGGCCGATTCAGAACAACTCTGAAATTTATTATGTGCTTCGTTGCTAGGACGGCTCCAAAGTCACCGTTTACAAACTCCTAAGACAAGAACTGATGGACTTAAGTCCAAATCAGAAGTTAAAAAACTTCTGACTTAAGCGGGAATCGAACCCTGGACCTTCTGCATTGGAAGCAGATACGCTAACCACAAGACCAACGAGCCACACAAACCAACGTTGCGTTGTTGTGTTTTCGATTTGCATTTCGTGTCTCTCGGTTTATGTTAGTCTCATCTCTCCGCGAGCTAAGCTTAGGGCAAGTTGGCGAGTCAGGCATAGGGTTAGGACGGGTGACCTTCACCTACACCACCCCCCGACCTAAAGTGACTCCAATTGGTGAGTCACGAGTGAATCACACTCTGGCGCTGGTCGGGTCTTTCGGGCAAGGTGGTGTCGGTAAAAGGTTGCGACGTGACTTCATAGGCAGGTTAGGCCACGTAGGGCGTAAAGTAGTAGAGCCTAGGAGGGTGAAGTCACAGTGGGACAAACTTCTGGCGGCTGTAGCTGGGGTCTGGGGCGAAGCCCCAGCCGCCGGAGGCCTTTTCGCCGAAGGCGAAAAAAAATTTCACCATACTACAATTATTTAGTCATGTTTTAACTGAAAAATGGCAACTCGGGGGATTACCTTAATGAATAATTACTATAGAAAATGTTGCTTTGCAGATCGTACAAAACACTCGTCATTATCAGTCTCGTGTCTAACAAGATAAGGAAAGTCCTTCTTAACATCGTCATTGAAAACACACGTTTAGGCGGCGGCATTTTACACACTCACGCGTACGAGACGAAAAAACTATCTCGTAAAAGTGAGGTTATGAAGTAAAAATATGTTTTCAAATCAAAATTAGCTTCCCCACTATTTAATTGCTGCTAATAATAATTAAATATCGAATTGCGAACTATATTCTATCTGTTTGAATACAATCAGTTCTGCAAATAAGCAGGCAAAGTAGGCTTGCAAGCACTCTAAATTTTTTTTATACTTTTTCCTCACGACAGCATTTACAACGATCTGAGCAAGCAAGGACCCAAGGAAGGTTTGTTTTGGGTGAATTATCAAATTAAATATTTATTGTGATACAGTTATGTTTTATCATGTTGCTCGGCTGCAAAACGACAAAAACTTTGTTGGAGCTCGGGACAATTCGTGTAACTGATGCCGTCAACCAACCCCACCCCCCTCTACACTCCGCCTGCTGATGACGCATTCATTCGTGCAAAGTCAAGGCCAGCAGAAAAGTGTATACAGAATACGCGTAGTCCGCAAATTTACAGCAGACGAGCCACGAGCTACACGTGAAATCGGTATATTTACAAAAACGGGACAAAACAGCGTCCCGTGAACAGTTGTCGGGACACCGGGACAGGTCCCTAAAAAACGGGACTGTCCCGTTTTTAACGGGACGAATGGACACCCTATACAAGCAACATCTAGGAGGCAGTGGTGCGAACGTTCAAAATTCAAACTTGAACTCCTACTCAAACCTAAAAAAAGGTAATTACGTTCAATTTTTTTTATTTTTTTATTTTTTTACTAATCTATAGTGGTATGTGGGTACTAGGAATGCACATTGATTTTTTATCAGTTATCGAAAGGTAATGTCATTTTCAATATTACCAATAAAAAATTCAAGATCGTTCCGACACAGATTGAATCTCAAATGTGGCAAATGAAATTCAAAACAATACAATCTCATGCCACTCGCTGTGTTGTCTTTGTTTTTGCCACCCACTATCGGCTAAGTTTGCTCCCAAACATAAATCTCGAGTAAGACACCTTGAGACCTATCTCTGTCTGCCCAAGCAGGATATACGAATTACCTGTTTCGGTCCGTTGCCAACCAATTATTGATATTTTGATTATCGATCGAAAATATCGATTATCGTGTGCATCCCTAGTGGGTACCCATAATATGTCAAGTCAAGAAAAGGTTCTCCATTTCCATGTGGGAATAAAAATAGTTAAAATACATATTAGATTTTTTAATGGTGGTTACATACTTTTTGGTGGTGGTGCCGGACTACCTACTTACTATGACTGTTTGATATCCCTGTAAGAGGTTCGAGTTTGTTTCATTTCAATGGATATGTAGTGATCGGGCCTTTTCTGAATGGCTTTTCACATAAATGTGTTTGGTTTCCGAGTCATTTTGGTCATCATTCCGTCATTGCAAAGAGTTGGTGTTTTAATTAAATTTTACATTCAGTTAAAGGGGAGCTGTACAGTTATTCACACTCAAGAATCATCTCTTAAACTAGAGGTTAGCCAATAAAACCTTGAAAACCTGAGTCTTTTTCAGGAATTCTTTGAAAATCCTGCATTCAGAGCAGATGGTCTAAAGATATACCCAACATTAGTGATCAGAGGCACTGGTCTCTATGAGCTGTGGAAAACAGGTCGATACAAGAGCTATCCACCAAGCACGTTGGTGGACCTGGTTGCGCAGATATTGGCTCTTGTTCCACCTTGGACACGAGTGTACCGTGTGCAAAGAGACATTCCGATGCCACTGGTCAGCTCGGGAGTTGAGCATGGAAACTTGCGAGAGCTGGCATTGGCAAGAATGAAAGACCTGGGAACAGATTGCCGAGACGTCAGGACGCGGGAAGTAGGCATTCAGGAGATACACCATAAAGTTCGCCCTTATGAAGTAAGTCAAGATGGGAGTAATTGATTATAAAATAATGATTTGCATTCAAAACTGGCAGAGTACAAACAAATTATTTACTTTGACTATTTTTGTCTCAGATTGAGCTGATTCGTCGAGACTATACGGCTAACGGGGGATGGGAAACATTTCTATCGTATGAAGATCCTGAACAAGATATTTTGGTCGGACTCCTTAGGCTACGAAAGTGTTCTGAAGAAACATTCCGGTAGGACTGCTGAATACAGAATCATATTAATTTATGCTAATTTATGCTCCATATATGTGTAGGGTATGGCCATATTGGTTTGTAGCTATATGCCTTAGAAGATCTTTGGTACAAGGATCACATAAGCAACGATATCACCATATTCGAAGTCGCATTAAAACCAAAGTTAAGATATCCCTCTTTGAATCTGCCAAAAATATTTTTTAAATAATGATTTTTCACTACAGATGTTAGAATAATGAATCCCTTTATCAAAATTATATTATCCATCAGACAATTTCTGAACATTTATCCATAAATAGTTTGGTCAAGAGTCAAGACTCAATTGATGCAACACCCAATCAATATGTACTAAATTAATGTATAGGCCTACTTAATTAAAGTAGCATGCTAACCCATTGAAGTCCCATTTAATTTATTTTAGCAATTCAGGTAGAGTACAAAATGAAATTGTAATTTGTGTCTGTTAATTTTAATAACTTTACTTTTTGGGGACATATTACATTTTTTGACAAATGTTGGTTTTGATGTAGACTATTATTTTTTAATAGAACAGTTGTTATCTATGCCTGCCTGGAAAGATGTTTTTTCACTGTTTTTTTTTTAATGTTACATTTTTGTGGTAAAAAAATTGAGCATGTTAGCCTTTTTTGAAATTCTCAGATTTTCAAAATTTCTCTGTTTTGTTCTTTTCCACCTTTTAGATCATAAATAAAATTCATATACTAGCCATGCAATTCAAATGTTTGTTTTATTTTAATTGAAACACTTATTTCTATTTTTGCATTTTTGTATTTTTTGCATCCCTAAAGGGCACCCCCAAAAATGGATGAGCACAGCTCGTCTTCTGACGCCAAGGGGTTAAGCATGAATGTAAAATGGAAATAAACTACACCCGCCCTCTATTTTTCATATACACTGTACGTGTACGACTTCTAAAACATGAATAGAAATTGTATTTCTCAACGATTTCCTATTAGCAGAAGTTGCAACTATAAACATGTACATCTTCCTAGGCCGGAGCTGAAGGGGAGCGTTTCAATTGTCCGTGAGCTGCACGTATATGGCAGTGTGGTACCTGTTAGTACTAGAGATCCCACCAAGTTCCAACATCAGGGGTTTGGAATGCTGCTCATGGAAGAGGCAGAGAGAATAGCCAAAGAAGAGCATGGCTCAGTAAAAATTGCTGTTATTTCAGGCAAGTTTCTAGAACAGTTGTAAACTCTAGTACCACAAGAATGGTTGTACAGCCTATGTTCGATGTAAATTGCATGGTTTATTACCGATTAAGAATTTTTTACGTTTTTCATCAGACTCTCCGGGGTCTGGGTTTGCTCTGTTACTTCACATTGACTCAACATGTCCAGAGCAATCAAGAATAAAACATTTCAAAATTTTGTAGCTGATAAGTTTTTCCAAAACCTCTGCTTTTTGTGACAGCTTTTTACTATCAAAAATTGTGATGGAATTCTTCTGCAAGTTTCTTACGTAGACAACCTTACTTGCAAATGTCAGCTTATCGATAATACACTTTAAATTGATTGATTGATAGTATTGAGCTTTATCTCTTATTTTGGCGCTGGACCTTTAATCAAGTCAAAGCATTGAAGTAAGTTTTCTTCTCGAGTAGGCGTTCTAGTACCAATTCTAGTACAGAGTAATTGTTATGATGTATGGAACTTGGGTATACATTTTCTATGCTTCAATGATTATACGAGGGAGCGAATCGACTAAATATTACATTTCAAGTCAAATCGGCTCTTCCTCAGTATATGACTGTGTACACTGAAAATTAGCTGAATTGCTGAACCAATTGCGCTGAAATTTTAAACAGGCTTCCAGTACAAGTTAAATCTGTTACGATTCAATTTCAAACATACAAGAAATTACAAATTGAAAAAAAAGACTGAATATTTGCAACATTTAATTTAACGGCAATGGTTTTGTTCTTGAAGAAGTTATTTTTATTGAATCGCGTTTTGAATGTCAGGCCATGGAGTTTAAATAGTACTGTCGTACTGGAGACGCAGGTGTGTGGTAGGCAGTGAACCAGATAGCACAATACGTCGCGCAGGCACAGTCGAACCTATTTGTTGTTTATAAACAATAAGACAGTTAACGCGCTAGTTTCGTGGTTATGTTAGGCCAGTTCACGCGTGGTTTACTATGTAAGAACTTTGTACTTTGTAAGTATTATGTGTAAATCATCGTTAGTAGGCCTTAATCGTGTAAATGTATAGGCCTAGACAATGCATAGACTATTATTCAACGGCAGGTCTGTTTCGCGTCCACAATCTCTAGACTTAAGCCAAGGACTTTAAGTATGTAAAGTTACCCGGGCAAATATTACAAGCCACGGCCTAGGAGTAGGCCTAAGCGTTGTCCTACCTACAAAAGGAAGAAAACCGAAAAGTGGAGGTGGATCAAACAACTTTTTTTGTTCACATGCTTTGTGCAATAATAACTCTAAAGACACCAATGACAAAGTAAAACTTTTACTATTCCCGAAACGTCCCGTCGATTGTGTCACCGCCGTCTAAAGGTAACAATCCAACAATCAACTGACAGAACGAAACAAATATGGCCGCCAGTCGAGGAAACCGGCAATCATTAATCGAAGACGCCCAATCCCATAAGAGCTAGACCTCCTTCCCCTCAAACTCCATGGTCAGGCGGTGAATGCATTTCAGTGACCAAGGTGTACCGAATCTTGAACGCTAAGGTTCCACAAAATTCCGCCAGGAGATAGTAAATTTTAACTTGCTACTTTTACATGTAGGGGTAAATAGGAACAGCCCTAAAATCTACCCCATATGACCTGTTGAAAAAGTTTAAAAACATGTAACCTTTTTATTTTCTCAACAACATAATAGACCAGGAGCTAGAACCTGTGGATTTTTTTTTTCACACACCCCACTTAACATCTCAAATCTGACTTTACGGCGTGTTCGTATGCACCTTAAGGGAATCCCTAGAAGCCTATTTTCGGTCATACTACCAAACAGCTTCAGAATTCACTATTTCATTGTAAACGCTATTACGTCACCCCCCCTCCATCTCTCCGCGGCGACAAAACTCGAGCCTTGAAACGAGACGGGCCAGTCGAGCATGAGCCGTAGGCTAGAGAGGACCCGCACGTCGAAGGTCGGTGGTGTCTATTTGACCCTCAGTTACTTCACTGCAGCACGCGGCCCGGGAGCTAGGCGGTGTTGCAATCTCTACGGCTACATAGACTAACTCTTTGAACACGACGCGCTTACCAGATTGCAGTGGGTGACGTGGCGTGCGCATAGTTGTATCAATGGGGGGGAGCGGGGCACATGAAAACTAAATATCTTCCTTTCTTCACATTCACATTCATTCATTTTCAGTTTAATTATTTCGTTGATTATTTCTAGGTTTTCCCGATTTATCGACACCCAGTCAAAGTTAATGTCCCCCATGCGTTTTCATGGGGGGGGGGGAGGAGGGGCACATGAAAACAAAATATCTTCCTTCCTTCCTTCATCATTCACATTCATTCATTTTTCAGTTCAATTTATTTCGAGGTTTTCCCGACATATCGACACCCAGTCAAAATGAATGCCCACCATGCGCACTCAGTGGGGGGGGGGGGGAGAGGAGGAGGGGCACATGAAAACTAAATATCATCCTTCCTTCCTTCCTTCCTTCATTCATTCATTCATTCATTCATTCATTCATCATTCATCACAGCCTACATTCATTTATTTTTCAGTTTAGTTTATTTTGTTGATTATTTCCAGGTTTTCCCGACATATCGACACCCAGTCAAAATTAATGCCCCCCATGCGCACACTTGAGTGCGCACACTTGAGTGTCAACCCAGAAATATGCAATAACTTACCGTTGAAATCGAATTTATCTTTCTCTACCAAGTCGTCAAGAACCACGTTTCTTGCAAATTACTGTGTTTAGATAATTTCCACGTTCCATGTTTCTTTTTACAGACAGGTATGACAGGTATAAAATAAAAATGCGTAGCTTGTTAAATTCTGTTTCGGATGGTCATGGGTTCGAATCCCGCCACAGCATCATGTCTTAACATTTTTCTTCAGTCTCAGGGCAGTTTTCTTGGTCGAGGCCTCTTCAAAACAGCCCTTTTACATTCGCTTTACAATTATCTAACATCCAAATATCCTAGTCGGTCACCTGAAGAGGGTCCACGCACACCACGTACAGCTATGCGAATAGCTACTATACTACGTTCCGCGGGCATCAAGTTTGTTTTTCGAGATAATGGGTTCAATTTAGGATAGGTTTAGGATATTTCCAGAACGATATTTTTAAAGTCTGTTTGAAATATAATAAATAATTCGAACTCAAAGTGAAAATAAACACCTTTTATCCTTTTATTGTATGAAATAGCAACTAAAGAAGATGCGATCATGATTCATGATTATGAATATAGCCGCTTTTGGTGTTGCGAGTCCATGTTAATTTTCATCTGTTTTTTTATTACTTTTATAACTATTTATATCTTTGCAGTTGGTGCATTGAGTAAAAAGATTAGCGAGTGTTTGGAAACATAATAGCGAATCACCTTGTTGGAAACAAATTATTTTTAGTATATTTTTACCAATATGTTGTAATGCCTGGTCACTGTAGTCCAAAGAACGACCCACAACTAATGTAATAATTACCACCAGAACCAGCTTCAATAATGCAGAACTTCAACTAACATCTGTATCAACTGCTGATATTTATACTAGCTTCGCAAACGCTTTTTCAGGCGCGGTTTGTTGGATGAGCGTATGTTTTTTTAAACGAAAAAAACAAAATATTGTAAGTTCCAAAACGGCGCGTGGTAACATTAACAGACATTAGGCTAATTTTTTGAAGTTTTTTGTTCGCAGACACTCTCAGCTTTAGTTCTTTGTGCTTCCTGTATGTGGGGCGGAGTCCCGTACTCGCATATTTGGAGTTTCCCTAGGACCTTCAATTCCGGAAGCACGTGCACACTCCAAGTAAAATTCCTTCAATTTTGGAAATGGTAACAACAGGTCTGGAGCGATAGGTATATCGGAAAACTCATCACTGAGATCTCAGCAATGTCATGACTGGAATCACTGCTGTAAGAACCTATACATTAGGGCTAAACTATTTTTTTTTTGGCAAGGATAATTAAACAATTCGTTTGTTATTTCTCACTTCATAATGTGCTAACTTGATTCCGAAATAATTAAGGCCCCGTTTATTAAGCGAGCGAAGCGAGCGTTTCCATTTGACTCTGCCGGAAAAATTTGTCACTCGTTTTGTTTTTTTTTTTTTTTGTTTTTTGTTTTTTTTTTTTTTTTTTTGTATGTCTCGCCATAACGTTCGAACGGAGGCGCGGAGTTGAAATTTTGACCACCCGCAGCTTTGTCTCGATTGAATGCCATTAGTTTTGTGGCAAAATCGTTCAAAAAGTTAAAAAGTTACATTAAAGTTAATCGAAAGTTTTTTTCAAACTAACCGGCGACAAATCTGAGATAGCCAAATCATTTAGAATGTCCGTCCGGTCACGAATATGTTAATTTTAGTTTGATCCGATAAGTAGTGTAGATGGAAATTACATTATAACAAAAGTAACGTTGCCATGGCAACGAAAAGACGCGCGAAGTTTCTAATGCACTGCCACCTAGAAGTAATCAAAATACTTTCGAGGAAGCAGTCCTATTATTTGTCACCAAAGAGTTTAAATATTTTTCCCAATGAGTCAAGGTCCTCTAGATGGCGGTAGATTTTATCCACAAAGTAAAGATTTACATACGGGTTTACCCAAATACCTTGGCAATAATAAATAATATCGGAAACATGGCCCTGTGGACAGCGAACGTCGCAAATTTTAAAATTTAAAAAAAATGTGCATTGTGGGTCTAGCTATAGCACGTGCTCGCTTATCAACGCGTCCAACTGAGCGTTTCCTAGTACATTGTTGGTATAGAGAATTATAATACATTCTCTTTTAGCTGCCCATTATTACACTACTTCTATTGAGATGATGAGTGGTAATAAATGAGGTTGAAGTACAAATATCGTGTAGGCCATGTGGGATTCGAACCCGCGTCCTCCGACTAACAGTGTCATACGCTTTGGACCTGCGCCAAAACCGATTAGCTGCCGCGGACGGCTAGAAAGAGATTATCTTTATCGCATCCCAGCTCTCCCCCCCCACTTCTCACTAATTACCGGTACTGAAGTCCAGTTTCCAGATCCACAAGCGATACAAGATTTTTCACATTCTCATTCTCATAACACATTCCATAGAAAGAATCAATAATGCATATACGAATATTTGGGTGGTTTCACACATAGCCTGCATGTATGCGTCTGGTGTCTAATAGTGCACACTCAACCGTTCTCTAGTGCCACTCTTATCTTAGCATACAGCAGTGGCTGGTAGGCTGCCACGTGCGATGTGATAATATTATTATGCTGGATCAGCCGCGGTGGAAAGTTACTTCCATTATAAATAGTTATAGATACGAAATTAATTATAAAACAATATAGAACACATGAATTTCTCCCCTTGCATTAGAATTATAGTAACTCTTTTCTTAATAAAATAATATTATTTGGAATTTACTATAAGAAACCTATTATAATTTTTGACAGATGGCAATTGTAATAACTTTCCTCGGCCGGGTCTCGAACCCAGAACCTCCGGCTCAACATACTGATGCTCTTGCCAACTGTTCTATCGAGACTAGCAGACAAATATTCACTATTTCTCGATTTGGTTAGTCGGGAAACACTCCCGTAGTAGAGGTTCAAATCCCGGTCGGGGTGGACTTTTTTTTTATTGTAGAAAATAAACAAAATATTCACTAGATTGCTATTTATTTTGCTTGTTGTGGAATAAGTTTGTCGCAATAATAATTACTACTAGCAATAAAAAATACTCGCAATGAGTGGGTGTGGTTTCAACACGAATGCTGGTTACTCCTGACGGACCTGGCTCAGATTCCAAGTCAGGCTCCCAGGAAAATGCACTTTTTAATATCGATCTAAGTAGGCATATCGGTATTGGAAGTATTCATAGTATATTATTTGAATGATATATACTTGCATTGATTTATATTTACGTGGGTAAAGAAAGTTGTTTATGGACGGCAATTTTCGTGCGAGACTGTGCTACTTTTGCCCTTTTACAGCGTTTTCTAGGTCTATTGCGGTTTTGTTTTTATCTGCCCATTGTGTGACACTGACAGTAACTAGTATCTTAGATCTACGTACCGTACTATTGACTATGTTTCACTAAACACAAAATCGCGCTAGTATTAGGCCGCGTTCCCACAAATTGGTTTAGTTATAAGGGGATAGGAAATACGTGTTAAATTGTTTACGTTTTTGTCCTAAGAAATTGTTATAACAAAACCATATTTCTTATGACGGACCAATCAGACGTTTTGTTATTTATACGACGACCAATGAAAAGGAGTAACTTCATTATGACAGGCCACTGAAACATTACTAACCAATCAGGATATCGGATTTCTTGTTACCATAACAACCAATAACAATTTCTTAAGACTAAACCAAAGTTATGGGAACGCGGCCTTATAAACACGGTTTTTCTACCATCGACTAAAATTAGAACACATACAATACTAGATTCATTCACCGCACCGTACTCGTAAAAACTAAAGTCACACGTCCTGTCCGCTCCCGACCGATGTGTGGATTTCACAGTCGAGCGCATGGCGTGGCAACCTCGCGACCCGCTCAGTTAGCCTTGGCTGCCGCTACACAGCGACAGATGACGGCCGGAATCTGGAGCTGAGTCGCCTATTCTTGCAGCGTCTTGGGGGAATCAGTTACACTCAGCGAGTTTTTATCGTAGGACCGTCAAATGACTTCTGATACCTTAAGAAACGTTCAATGAAGCAAATGAAGTAGCCCAATCTGGTATGCCTCACGAAATTCAAGTGAAAAACAGTTAAAACACTTCGTGTTATTTGTTGTGAAATTTTCACCAAAATTCAAACATTCATATAAAAACAAGTAACAGAGATATTTGAATAAAGTTTCCTTCAAACGCTTCTAAAAACGTACATAGTTGTTGATAAAAAAAATCTAGGTTCTAAACCAAATGATCTCTGAGCTGGTTTGATTCCATTTTTTAACAATAAACATTCAACAATACGTGTCCAAAATTGCCCAAAATTTTCCGCCACTGTGAAAAAAAAAGTCAGTAGGCCTTAAACGAGATATACTTTGCGTGTGTACACATATATTCTTATTAGCCAATATGAGTCGAGTCTAGGGATTCTCCTTAATAATAGCCCCAGGTAGTATGTCACTTCGAATTGTGGTATACGATTTTTTTTAGAGGCCATTTTGTTTTTGGATGTGCGATCATTGAAACGCTTACTCATTACTATCTTCAAATGTACATAACTCGGGACTCGTTTAACCGATTTCATTTCTTTTCATACCAATTTGTAGGTAACTGTATGCTTTCATTATTATATACAATTAATTTTTAATAATTATATTATTTCATTGTTAAAAAATGCACACACGTCAAAAATAGTGTAAATAATTTCACTAAAATGTGATTCGAATCAACATTCAAAAAAAATTTTGGACAGCTAGTGTGATGTTCTGGTACTTGATTATGATTTATAAAATATATTTATGAACAAAACTAATAAAATATATGGATTTGTTAATGTTTTAGACATATTAATATTAATTATATTATTATTAATATTTTTAATATTTTCAGTGGCTTGAGCGCTATTTCACTACCGTATTTACTCGATTATAGGCCGCCCTCGAGTAATGGCCGCACCCTTATTTTGACCACTCAGATTTTAAAGAGTTGGCTATAAATACTATTGAATTGATAAATGGCTTCACATAATAGCCGCACCCCACTTTTTGAACTTGACAATTTCAAATATACCCGAGGCCTATAATAGGGAATATTCCACTTTCTATTTTATAGTTTATTTTAATTCTTATATATGTCTTAATAGTCAATGCACTATTTTATTTTTAAAAAAATGTAATTTATGTAATTAATGTAATGTAAAGTTCGTATTTCGAGTCTATCCACTCAATTATGGAACTTTTATTACAACTGTATTTTTTAAATACATTTTATGTTGATGTAGTAATAGTATCTATTGAACTGCCTATTTAATGTTACAGTGTTTATTCTAATTTCTAATGTACATTTTAATTGATCTTATAGGTGTTGGAACAAGGAACTACTACAGAAAAATTGGTTACGAGTTGGATGGTCCATACATGGTTAAGTCATTAACTTAAAGGTAGAAGATTGTGAAGCTTTCTTAAAATGTATACTAAGTTATAAAATGTACATTTGTACTTTTAGAAAACTTCAAAATTATGTTTATATTAAATAAATATTGTAATTATATGTTATTATTTATGCTTCATTATAATATAATTTACCTTTATTACAAAAAGTGTGTAACATGGTGTAGGTCTGAGAAATCCAATCTTTAGTTCAGTTAACATAGTGCTGTCATTAGGGTTTAATTTTGAATTGAGCTCAAACTTTTTAGAAGAGTTGTCCATCAAACTTCCATTAAATTTTGAGCTGAACCTTAACAAACTCAAACTAAACTAAAAAAGGATATTATCGGTAGCAAACACTGTTGTGGTAGGCCTGGACAATTCACACATCTTCTTCTTCTTCTCTTATGCCCACATTGACATATCTATGTCATCATGTGTCTTGACAACCAGTAAAGATAGGACTCCTGTTCCCTCCTGTCCATACCCCCTGGCATTTCCCCATAGTGTCCTTTCAATGTAGCACATCTAAATAGATGTTGTCTGTCCTGTGTTCCATCACCACAGAGTTAACACATGCTGCTCTCCATCACACCTATTCTATGTAAGTGCTTTGCTAGCAAGTCATGGCCGGTATCTAGTCTAAACTGTGCTGTTGTAGTTCTTCTCCTATAATGGTTTGTCCTATCATTTCTTCCTTTCCTTGTATTAACTAGCTCACTCCACATTTTATTCTTGCCTTTCTCCTTCCATGCTTTCTTTACCTCCGAGTTGCTGGCTGATTTCAGATGTGATTTAGCTGATCTGTATGAAATGTTGTTTATGAATTGCTTGGTTTTACTTCCCATTTTAGCGAGGAAATCAGCCTTCTCGTTTCCGTTTATGCCGCAGTGTGCCGGTATCCACTGTAGCATTACTGTGTTACCTGCATTCATCAACCTCAGGATTCTTATCTTGCAGTTTCTTATTTCTGCTTCTGTTTCTTCTCTACTCACTATAGCCTGGATAGATGCTCTTGAGTCTGTTAGTATCACCACCTTCCTTTCTCTAAAGTATTCAATCTTCTCCAACGCTTTGCTTATTGCTCTCATCTCCCCATCAAAGTTACTCCCATTTGATCCTGCTGGGAATGATTCCTCAAACTCTCTACTGTGTATTCCTGCACCTGCATTCCCTTTTCCTGGTGTTGCTGATCCATCTGTGTATATATGCAGCCATTCCTTTGTCTGGGTATACTTTGTGAATAAATCTTAGTGCCAGACTTTTCATATGCTCCTCTTGATAGTTCTTCTTTTTCTCTTGTATTCCTTCAATATTTAGTTGATGGTTTACTTCCAATGATGACATATGAATGTTTGGTTTTCCTATTTCTTGTCTGTTTTCAGTTATCACTTCCCCCATTAACTTTCCCACTACATTTCTAGCTTCAGTTATGAATGTTTTTTGTGTTTTAAGGCCTTCTTGGGGATCTCTGTCCCAATAATCTACATCCAAGCGAACCATTTTTTCGTACAGGCTTCCAGCTGCTACATTTCTCCTTGCTTCCAGTGGTGGGACTTCAGCTACTGTTTTCATTGCGGTGATAGGTGTGGTTTTCACTCCTCCTGTTATGATCCTCAGGGCTTTATTTTGGATAATGTTGAGCTTGTCCAAGTGTGTTTTTGAAGTGTTAATCAACATGGCATTTCCATATTCCAACACTGGACGTATGTATGTTTTGTATGTCGTAGATAGTGTATTGACATAGGCTCCCAAAGTTACCCCTGATACTCTTTTCAGTAAGCCTAGTCTTTTATTACTTAATTGGCACATTCTGTCGATATGGCTAGACATCGTCATTTTCTTATCCATCATTACGCCAAGATAGATTGGGTCTTCTTTGTATTTTAAGCTTACTCCTTTGTATTTTAGGCTTCACATCTGTGAAAGTCTAAACTTGTGTTTGCTATAACTACCTTAACAAAACTGCAAAAGCTGTATTAAAACAATTAAAAGATAACTTAGTACTAAATACTAATTACTTATTAGTAATACTTATTACCTTAGTGACAAACTTGTATGAAAAGTAACTGGTAATCATGACTTTAAAGTCAAATTAGTATAGCTGTGCAGGGCAGGTAGAGGTCAATCGGGTTGGATTTGTGTACCTGTGTAGTGAACAGCTTTGGGTTTTCAGGTCAGATCTGGAAAAATAACCGTTATAATTTATAATGCAGCCTACTAGGGAAACGCCAAAGTCGTTGTTAGACGAGTGAGTGAGCCATGTGTTTGAGTACCCGGGAACATTTGCATTTAAGTTTGATGATAATTATTATATAGGTATAATTAGAGATAAGTTTTTTTAGCGTTTTAGGTTTTTGATGCAACAAAATGCTAATTTTGACGATTTAAATGCTAATTTTACTAAAAATTAATGTTTTTAATGCCTATTGAGAACTAGTTTAGTAATGTATTCTAGCGTTTTATGTGACTATATTGAAATTTAAATGTTCCTACAATTCATCATTTACCAGAAGAAGTTTAAGAAACACCTACATTTAGGGTTTTGGTGGAAAAGAAACCAATTGATGCTACAAAATGCTAAATTTGTCAAAATTAATGCTAAATTTTCTAAATTTAAGTGCTAAAAAAAACGTATCTCTAGGTATAATTAATAGGGTTTTGAGTTTAGTTGGTATAAGAGCGCGACAACTCTAAGGCCATAATGCGCCACTCTAGCCTACGATAGGCTAGGTAGGCCTTAGGTAAGAGGAGGAAAGGGAACGTTACCGGGTACTCAACACATGGCTCACTCACTCGTTTAACGACTTGAGCGTTTCCCTAGTATAATCATTGAACAAACATTTGTGGTCACAGACCCTTGTTCAACAGATACACCCCAGGCTAAATGGAACGGCCAGCTAGTGTACGACTCTTAGACTTGTAGGCCTATAGATACTGCCTCTAGCGTCAATGAAAAATTAAAGACAATTTAGGCTTAGAGCCTGACCTATAGGCGAACAGAGAAAATGTTTTTTTAGTTTTGGTTTCAGGGCGCGTCAACCATGGTTATAATGCGCCACTCTAGCCTAAGGGATATAGGGAGGAAAATCCTATGCTGGTCAGAACCAGTCACGGGTAGGTGAAAGAAAAGGGGGGTTCTCACGTCGTGGTTGTCATCGTCTTTGGCATTGTTCGTGTTATCATGGTCATCATCGTTAAAGGGGTTGTCAGGGAAGGGGTAGAGGTCCCCGACGACCAGTCTTGGGGAGGAACGCATTCCTAGAAACACGTTCCCGGGAACGCGTTCTGTTTTCAGGAACTTTTGTGGGAACGCGTTCCTTTTCTTAGATCAGGAACTTGTAACGTCAAAGTTACTATTTCGGGAAAACGAATACAACGTTCCTTTCAGGGGCGTAGTAACCGGGGGTGATGGGGGGGAAACTCCCCCCCACTTGTTGGCTTGACCCCCCCAGTGGGGGGGGGGGGTCAAGCTAGGTATTGGTGTCATTAATTGCTTACTTATAGCTTGTTGGGTGATTTTTAGGATATATACTACAGTCGGGCTTGCAAACAAAAAGGAAGGTTTTTGTTAACATTTTTTAGAAAGATTCAGTAAGAGACGTGATTTGCGAGACTAGACTAGCCATCTGATTTTAGACTAATATTCATTATATTTTGTGTGCAGTGTTTTCACTCCCAAGCAGACTGTCGACCGATTTCAGTCAGGTAATCAATCTTCAATGCAATATTAGCTTCAAAATGTAACCCTTATTCATAATTAAAATTCGCCTGAAAACGTGTTTTAGGCCATCTATCAAGGGCACCTTTGAAAGGGGCTTCGCCCCAGACCCCGGTTTTCCCACCCAACCTCGTAATCAACTTTAGTGTGACCCCCCCACTGAAAAAATAGTTCCTACGCCACTGGTTCCTTTATAAGTTCCTTTCGCCGTCGTAATCCCGTCGAATTCCAGTACCTGATAATCGTAAACTGAAGTATGAAAAATATCAATGTGACATCTTGTGTTTTCAAAAATGGTGGCACCCTTGTCATATGGCCTGGGACTCACTTTAATAAATAAGAGTAATGATAAATTTCACATTTATTATTGTTTAAATCAGTGATGGTATAAGGAACGTGAAAGGAACTAAGTTTCTTTGAGGAATTTTTCAGTTCCTTTTTTATTGAAAAGGAACGAGGAACGTCTCAGTTCCTTTTTTGGGGAACGTGCCCAAGACTGCTGACGACGACTGCCAGAGGTCGCATCTTTTCGGGGAGTAATATATACTTCTCTTTTATACTTACCAGCTGATGTTTGCGAGATGGACTTAGTCTCTTTCCTTGTCTTTTACGATATGCAGAGCCATGCTCTGTGCCAAATGCACGACCATACGGCCAATTTCCAATTAATAACTATGTACGATTGTTAAGGTACTTGAAAATAGCGTTTTGTGAATAGATGTTACAAAGCGCTATTTTTTCACTTAAAACTAAGGTTTTCCAGTCCCATTTTATTTTATTTTCCATAGTAGGGATAGTTTGTTTTTTCACATTTTTATGCATTGATATTGATTCAACCTTGATGACCTAATTTCAAAACAATAATATGACAAATCTTCATACTCAAGTTTTTGTAGGTGGCCAAAAAAATAGATGCTACAAAATGCTATAGGTAAAATGACACTTGAAAATGCTATTTTCACATTTTCACGTACCTCTAACGATTGTACTGTAATGACTGAGACATTGAATAATTTTCATGACACCATTAAATTAATTTGTATTCACCCGTTTGTTTATTCAAGAATGATTTCCCTTTTCTTGTATTTAATTTTGTGTAGGACTGCATTAGTTTAATTTCAATTTCAAAACAATTTATTTTCATTCATTCAAATTGGGTACATTTATGTAATGTGGCTAAAAGAATAATCAAATTAACTAACGGTTAATTTTTGACAGTCACATATATTTTACAGGTTGCTTTTGTGGTGTGGAGGGTCTGGCCTAGAATTTTCATATTTTCTTGATGGAGGTGCCGGTCCAGAGTTAAGGTCTGCCAGGTACAACAAAGGAGTTCCACTGTGCCCTTCTTTTGTTCACCACTGTAGGGGTTAAAGTGTTAACACAGGCTCTTGTGCTGCGCTGTTGCATTATACAACACCCTAAAGCTCGACACCAGGGAACGCAGAGAATCAGGTCATTCCAGAGGCAAGTTAATTGTTACTTCAAAGAGAGCCAAGTAATCTGATCACCACACACCTTTCCAAACTCACCTTAACGCTCGCGCTTACACACACACAAACAATGAACACAGAATGTATGTGAATTTGTAAATTATCATGAATAATCCATAAGATGACCAGGCTTGTTTAATAAGGACATCACTCATTAATCATTATACTAGTATATCATAAATATATAGTCATAGAAACTAGAAAGTATGTTTAAGACAATGGTAGTGACTAGTGAGACACATGTCATGTGATGGGGCCTGCTCTAATTCTCACTACAATCTATTTGTTTTTGACGTATGTTGTTTCACTAATACTATGTTTTATGTCGTGACAAATTGAAAATAATAAATTTAGTTCTTAAATACCGATAAAGTACAGCTGACAGTATTCCATATTAATTTCACCAAAAATGTTGCACTTTATACAGACTCATGAAACGTGAATCAGCAAAAACTGTTGACTAAGGCATCATCATCATCATCATCATCATCATCATCATCATCATCATCATCAACATCATCATAAGGCATTACATAATGTGTTGATCCAATCCATCTAAGGCTAAATGTCTTGCTCGGTCTTAATTATGTAAGTATTATTAGTAGTATGTAGAAGGGATTCATTTTGTCACTTGTTGACATGAATCCTGCTCTAATCAGAGAGTTTGTTTTGAAAGCCATAGAGGTGATCAAAATATCAGTCAACAAATTTTATTTAAATGCGATATATTATCGTAGAACTGAACTGTCAAAATTACGCAAGCACAAGAAACATTGAATCCGTTAAAAAAGAGCAAACAATTTGTAAACGTGACCAAGCCGCAGACTTTATTTGGATTTCTTGCAAAAACTCGATTGAAAACAGAAATATTTTGTTGCTCTCTGAAGTTTGCTGTATGTTAACATCATTTCATTTTTAAATCAAGCTGAAGTTGACACTGAAACATCAAATGCATGCCGCCCTTTTGCCAGACATTTGCCAATGTAATATAGACTGTTACAACATGTTCAATTTTCAGCACGAATTAGATATCCGTAATATATATATATCAAACATCCTTTTCCAACATTCGTCGGGTCGGGGGGTGACGAGTCACCAGTTTCTCGGGCTATCTTCTAGTGCTTGCTAGCCAGGCTCAGCACCCCTCATCTTCTTCCTCGTTTTCTTCCATAACCGGCATTTCTAATAATTCTCTCCACTTCTTCCTGTCCTCCCAGAGTCTTTCTTCATTAACCCTATCCCATGTTTTCCCTCTTTCTTCGACGCTTCGCGTTATTTGGTCCCGCCATCTATCTCTTGGCCGGCCAACTCTTCGTACTCCCCCACATGTACGTTCAAATTCTCGTCTTGGGATTCTGTCTTGCTTCATTCTTCTTACATGTCCATACCACCTGAGTCTTTCTCTTCCTATTTTATCTCGTAGATTTTCCACTCCTAATTTGTTTCTTGTTGTTATGCTTCGTACCTTGTCTAGTTTTGTTATGCCCACCGCACTTCTTAGGAATTTCATCTCTGCTGCTTGCAGTCTGCTCTCTTCCTTTCCTCCCATTGTCCATGTCATTGATGCATATGACAAAATTGGGAGAAAGTACATTTTGTATAATATCATTTTACATCTGTTTGATATTTCCTCTTTCCATAGTAGTTTTCGTACGCTTTGGTAGAATTTGTGTGCTAGTATGATTCTTCTTGATATTTCTGCTGTTATTTTGGCATCCTTTGTCAGAATACTTCCCAGGTATTTGAATTCTTCTGCAATTGACAGCTCTTCTCCACGTAGTGTTACTTTTTTCTGGTTCGGTTTAATTTTCTTGGTTACTATTAACATCTCACTCTTTTCAATACTTATTTTCATGTTAAATTCCTGTGTTTCCTCATTCCACTTATCTATACTTTCCTGGACTTCTTCAATGGAATCTCACTATATCGTCGGAAAATATCATCGTCTTTGACATTTTGCTTTCGGTTGGTTCTACTTTTCTTAGTATGGCATCCATTACAATGGCGAACAGTGTAGGAGACATCACACTGCCTTGTCGTAGACCACTTTTTATTTCGAACCAGGTCGTTCTACCCAGTGGTGTTTGTACGCAGCTCTTGCTTATGGCATATGTACTTTGGATTCTTGCCACTAGACTCTTTTCCACTCCTGTAGCTTTTAGGCATTCCCATACTTTAGCTCTTGGGGCACTGTCATATGCCTTTTCTAGGTCCAGGAAGACCATATACATTTCTTCTCCTTGTTCCCATTTTTTTTCCATGATTTGTCTGAGTGCAAATATAAGGTCAATGGTTGAGCGGCCAGCTCTAAACCCATATTGTTCCTCTCTCATATTTGGCTCAACTTGTTGTCGTAGTCTCCGATCCAGTATTTTCTCGTATATTTTTGCACACTGGCTCATCAGGGTGATTCCTCAATAGTTTCCACATTTCTTCTTATCCGTAATGCTGAGCAAAATATAAAGGGGTTAATAAATGAATTCTACAAAACCGTCCAAAAATAAGATTATGTTATTATTTATTTACTTTAGTTTATTTGGATTAAGGGCGCGTCAAACCGCTAGGCCATAATGCGCCACTCTAGACTAGGGGGATGTGGGGAGGGAAGTCCCATGCTGGTCAGAATCAGCTACGGGTAGAGGGAGGAAAGGGGGGTGGGCGGTCTCACGTCGCGATCGTCATCGTCGTTCTCAAGAAGGCACTTCCCGTTGCTCGTAAGCCCGATCTTCATTAGCCATGTATTTGTCTTAAAACATACTTTTATATACCATTGTGTCTATTGAGTATACTCAACAAGGTTCTTTATTAAGCTTAGATTTATGCTTGTATGCCCTTCAAAAGTAACATACAATTTATTTACTTAATAAACCACATCAGAAATATGTGGAAGACAGTAGTAGTGAGATGGCAAATGAAGAAGAGGAGAACACAGTTACAAAGGGAAAAAGTAAACCAAGCAATACAAGGAATGAAAAATGGCAAGTCCCAGGAGCTTTATGAGTTTTCCGTCAAAATGATTAAAGCTGGAGGACCAACGGCAATCACCCGAATGTACAGGGTTGTGAAAGCAGCGTGGGAACAGAAGAGAGCCCCAAATGATGGTTTAGGGGGGTGATAGTGCCTATTTTTTAAAAAGGGGGACGGGAAAAGTTTGTAAAAAAACAAAGGGGGAATTCCCCTACAAAGCCGGGGGCAAAAATTTTGAGAGAGTGATTAAAAGGAGATGCGAAAAATAGTGGGCCAAAGCTGAGAGAAGAGAAAATATGAATTCAGAAGCGGCAGATCCACTATTGACCTGAGTTTGTGCTAGATAAATCATGGAGAAAAGGGGGGAGGAAGGGAAGACTTTTTTAAGGGTTTTTCGGGTCGGGAAAAGACGTATGACCCACCGCCAAGGGAGAAGTTTGATCACCTAAAAGGGAAAGGGGTTAGGAAAACGCCAGTAGAGAGAAAAAAGGCATATAGGGAAGGGCGAAATTTGTACAAACAACCTGGCAAAATGAATGGTTCACAATCGACATAGGACTACGACGGGGGAGTGTGCTATCACCGAATTATTTGACGTAGTAAGGACGAGAGCTGAAAAGGGGTGGACCCAAGGAAAAGAAGAAAAGAGGGACAAGAGCCCGATATGAATATGGGGATGAATGTGGAATTGGGAGACAGGCTGAGGAAGTGCAGGGGAAAGGTGGATAAGGGGAATGAGGTGACAGAAAAATTTTGGTATGAAGATTGCATTGTAAAAGGCGAGACTTAGTGATGCAAAGAGAAAAAAAGGCTCCAAGAAAAAAAAATAGGATTACAGAGGGAGTAGAACTGCAGGAAAAGGAAAATTCCAATACCTAGGAAGACGATGACAAATGAAGCAAAGATAGGGAATGAGGTAAAGCTTAAAGGGTGGGGCTGGCAGAAAAGTTTTCCCAAAAGGTAAGAAAATGTTTTGAATGAGCAGTTCCCAAAAAAATGAAAAAGTGCATACAAGCAATTTACCTCCCAAATTTTTAAACTGGGGGGGTAACATGCCAATGGGATGGGAAAAAGAAAGTGCGAAGGCAGCTGAGGAAATTTTCCGCAGTGTGGGAGGTGTCACTAAGTGGACAAGGTACAAGGTAAAATGTGTGAACGGAAAAAGTGGGAGTGAGAGCCCAAAGTTCAAGATGGGTAGGGGGCCGACTGGCCATGGAAGAATGGAGAAAAATAGGTCCCCAAAAAAATTTTAAAATAGTGAAGAGAGAAAAGAGTGGGAAGACCTAGAGAAGAGGAAAAATCAGGTACAAAACAGATTGGGAGGAGAGAGGAGGGGATTGGGCAGTGGTGGGAGATTTAAGGGATGGTGGGGAAAACAGGAAAAAAATGGGGGAAGTTTGGGGTCGCGACAAGAGAAAAAAAATACACAAAGATCTGTAGTTCAAAAAAATGTGTTCGAGTTGGAGACCGATATGATTCCGGGGGGTTTCCCAAGAAAAAATAGTGGAAACACCCTTTTAAACCCCAAATACGTTTTTGGAATAAAAGTAGCGGAATTAAATAAATATACTAAAGATGAGTAGAAAATAGCCCAAAAAAGTACTTTATAAAATTTTCTAAAAAAACATTTAAAAGGTACTGAAAATTGAATTATATTGAGCATAGATCTATCCTTTAACTTCATAGTTTACCTCTATACGTATTTGTTGCAATCAGACCTTTTGCTGTTAGCTTTATTTTGTGTTCAATTCTTGCCTGGTGTGCCCAGACATTTACCTTATTTTTTTTAGGTCTATCAAATTTGGGTAATATTAGTCTCAACAACTGATTCTGCAAATGTTTTGTACAAAATTGCAATAATTAAATAGGCCTACACAATGCCTTTTATAAGCCATTTTAATACTGATAAGTTTTTTAAATTAAAATAAAGGTTTAAAGAGTGTATAAGTGAGCATGTTGTAATGTGATACTAGGTACCTAATAGTAATTTCGTATGAAAAGGGCGTGGAAAGTGCGTAATTTGTGTTTCATATTTTGGGATATATTTTATTTTTAACAGGTTTCCCTCTTATTAGCGTACCCTTAGATTTTGACACATTGAGTTTTAGTTTATTCATTTTTAGCCACCTAGACATACTTGATTGAGCGAGCGTCTCCACTTGACTCTTATGGCTTGAATGTCTGTTTTTTTTCTGTTTTCTGTTTTCTGTTACTGCTTCGGTACAGGTCGCACCGTTTCTCTGATCAACCTGAAATTTTGCACGCATGTACATGTATCACCTATGCGGGTTGCTGTATAGTTTTTGAACAAAATCCGATCGTTGGTTATAAAAAATAAAAAAAAAAAATGTTCCGATCGTTATGAAATTTTGCAGGGTCAATAAGTACACCATTCTCTCCTATTTTACAAATTTTCAGCTAAATCGGTCAAGACCTTAAATACAGTAGTGTAGATAGAAATTACATTTTAACAAAAGTAACGTTACCATGGCAACGAAAAGTCGCACGAGAATTCTGGTCACTTTCCCAAGGAAGTATACATATAGTAGTATATAATAGTACTAGTAGTATATAGTATACCCTCCACCCGGAATTCCCAGATCAATTAATACTACTATGGGACTTGAAAAAGTAAAGAGATCCGCATACTAAAAACTTACAAAAAAGCTCATCCATCAACGCGACTTAAAAAACATTCGCGAAGCGGCCTAGTTAATTACATAGCAATTAATTTCCTGCGAGGTTGAAAACACTTTCGAATGTCCCGCACACAAACACAATCAGTCTACCCCGTTCATGCGTTCCACCCAGTTCCACCCATTGATATTTAACACCTATTGTTCAATACTAGGAAGCTTCGCAAACGCTTTTTCAGGCGCGTTGTTGGATGAGCGTATTTTTTAAAAACGAAAAAAGCGTAAAATAGAGATTTTCATAAGAAAATATTTTTTTGATTACACTCAAATTTCACACGAATATATTAATTCATAAAATTAAAGTTCTTTGAAAAAATCATTACAATCGGATAAAGCATGTAGGTGTTAAAAGTCGAAGAATTTTTTTAAAAATAAAAAAAATCGTAAAATTGGGATTTTTATGAGAAATAATTTTCCGATTGCGCTCAAAAACGTGGCAGTTCTTACGGGTAACCGTATTGTGATCTTTAGTATTCTGGGCCTCAGTTTTTACAAAATTACAAGGGGAAGTGTTCCAGTTTTGGAAACAAGTATAAATTATCACATATATTATAGTTAGTTCTCAGGTTAGGAGGAAAATTAAATTAGCAGCAATACAACATCAAAATATTACTGTGATATAGGGACTATTTTCTTGAGGCCCATTTTACTGAGGACCACAGTAAGTCTAGGCCTACCCGTTCTTACTTCAGAGATTTCGAAGGCCTCCATAAAATTTCATCGCAATCGGAGTATCGGTTTAGCCGGAATCGTGTTAACAGACAGACAAAAATACAAAAAAAAAAAAAAAACATTCCGGATTTTTTCTCCAGTGTAGTAAAATGGAATCTTTGCTACGCTCATCCAATAATTATAATAATAATTATAGTTCAATATCTCTGGTTCCACTGAGCCATGCCTGAGCTCTGTGCTGCGTTCGTGTGGTTAGAAGGCACAGGATATTAAATATATATAAAAAAATAAAAAAACGGGAAACCCAAAGTTAGGTGGCGGTCGCCGAGGGATCGCAGCACTGTCGTCCACGTACTATGCCACAGATGGGCAAAAAGTAAATAAAATAATGGTCTCAAAAACTGCTTTTCGGGGGAAAAACACGATATTTTAAAGCCAAGCCTTTGTCCAATATATCCTAAAAAATAAAGTATTTATGAAGTGTCACGAATGAAATCAAGACATTTTGATCAGTGTGCGAATTAACGACTTTGCAGAGGGGGGGATGGTTTTGAATAGCAATTTCGTTGGCAAACCGGGGTCTGGGGCGAAGCCCCAGCCGGCGGAGGCGATTTTTGTTGTTGGTATTATTGCCTTGAGATGGCCTTAGAAGCGATCTGGGGAAAAATATTTGGGGTATTATTGAACTCAAGATGGCCTTAAAAGCGATCGATAAAAATTTTTGGGGGTCATTATTGCCCTCTAGATGGCCTTAGAAGGTTATCTGAGGTAAAATTTGGGGGTATTATTGCCCTCAAGATGGTATTAGAAGCTATCTGAGGTATTATTTTGAAAGGAATAATGTGTTTAAAATTTACGCATTATTTATTAACATTTTGCCTTGACCATATATCCTAAAAATAAAGTATATATGAAGTGGGAGGCCTACGAATAAAATCAAGCATTTTGATGCTCCTAAACATTGACATCACATCTGGCGAGGTTGGCATTATAAACAGCTGGAACTTTGGACACAAACCCTTACCAACAAAGCAAAAAAACACTTTTGTAATCGTGATTACTTAAAATCATTATGTCGTTAAAATACTGACTTTTGTGGGGCGAACTACTTTATTCACACCTTATAAAATGTTGATATATGTGATAACATATCACGATAACATGACGAAATACGGTAGGCCCTACCCAATGTCAGTAGTGTGTAAATTGGGACACGTTGGCGTCCGTGCTCTCGCTTGACCTTGACAGCCGCCAGACTCCGGTCACATGTGTGAGCTGTCATTGTCATTTCGTGAAAGCACCGCTGAGAAGTGTAAACAAAGTCCCCAAGCCAACGTTTACCCCTAGTTTGTCTCGATTCTCTTTTTATAGATCTCTTTTTTTATAATGTTGAGGGAGGGGATTATTTTCGTGTTGCTTTCATTTTAATTGCGTTTCATAAAGTTGGAAATACTCACATAAACATGATCCTGTAAACAGCTTTGTATGGGGTCCTGGTCTGACACCTGATGATATCGTTTTTTGCCGGCTCGATACTTTTTCATTGATGCTGTTGATACTGATAAACGCATGTAAGTAGTCCTAGTCTATATCAGAATTCAAGTTTGGTGAATGTAGGATAGGGGCCTCGATCGCGCATTTGCCTTTTGTAGCCTAGGTAGGCCTAGGGCCCAGTAGGGAAGCCCCCAGCCTAGGGCTTACAGTCGGTAGGCCATTTTGACTAG
>JAMZAV010008840.1:0-27087 GCA_024449915.1 Sweltsa coloradensis | reverse complement strand
GATAGTACTGTCGTTGATTTTATAACAATATAATAACAATAAATTTAATAAAAATCCTTTTCGGTGAAAGTCCTTTATTTTAAAATGAACGTTAAAAGTTTTTTAGTTTTTTGTTTGTTGACCAATGATAATAAACTCCTTTTCGGTGAAAGTCATTTATATTTTAAATAGAAATGTTGAAAGTTTCTTAGATTTTTTGTGTATGCATGATAACAATAATTAAAAATACTCTTTTTCGGTGAAATGGAAGTCGTTGAATGCATATTTAAAAAAGCACGTTGAGCGCTCTATCTACCATATTCGGCATGCACTAAAGACACTGTGAGTGTCGGGTATTGTCGTCGGGTGCGTGACAAGCGATTAGCTCGTGAGCCACACGACGGACAACGAGAATGTCCGAAGTTGCTGGAACCACACGAGCGCGTACGAAGATTTCCGAATGATGACTAGAAGATCGGTCGGCCTCAAATCCAAGCACATGTGAATTAAAACTCTTACGTCTGATTGGCTGACGAGAATTCTAACGCACAGGTAGTTGAATTTGACTAAGAAATGCACGCGCGCATTAAATTTCATCCGCCTGTTGTGCATAAATCTACATTAAAATTAATGTAATTTGTAACAGTGAGGGAAACGCCAAAGTCGTTGTTAAACGAGTGAGATAGCCAAGTGTTTTGACTTCTAAAACCGGACCGTCTGGTCACCTTACAGGAACTCACTCTGCTTGCGCACAATAATTATTTACCATTGAACATTCAAAGTGCGAATCGTATTCAAAACGTCTTAGCGTGAAACATTAACAAATTTCCAAGATAAAACAAATCACCTTATTTTTAATTTCCCATTAAACACCCCTCAAAAATAATATGTGGGTGTAAAATATAAAAAAGTTAGAACTGAGGGTATCGACCCTTTCAAACCGTGCGGTAGGCTAAATGGTTACCACTAGGCCATGCAGGCCACGTCAACTTCGTCCCGCTAACTGCTACGAAACAAATGCCATTGATATTATTAAAAATCACATTTTTATTTATTGTAGGCTTAAATCGCAATTGGATCGGATATTGCTTAACGTCTCATATTTATGCAACTTGGCTAATCGAGACGAAGGGAGGGACGTAAGGGTCGACGCGGAGGGGCAAGGGGTGGACAGGTCTGTGCTGGTCGGAGTCAGTCACAAGCATATGGGGAGAGCAGGGGTTCCCCCACGTCGTAGTCGTCTCCGTCTGTGTAATCATCCGTTCGGTGTTGTCATTGTCGTTGCCGTCGGGGAGGTAGTCAAAGGGAAGGGGTTCCCTGACGACGACGATCAAGCTTATTTTGTTAACAGTTCTTAGTAAACTCGTAGCGGATCTGTTTAAAATTTCAGCGCAATCTGTTCAGCGGTTCAGGTGATTTTCGACGTACAGACACACAGAATCACAAAATGAGGGCCGTTTGAGTTGAATGGAGACACTCAGTCGCTCCGCTCCCTCGTTTAAAAATGTATATCGTCTATAATATCTACCTATTTATATACCTTACCTTCTTTATACCTATACTTATATTTTAATGTGAGCGATCTAGCTCTTTTCCATACCTTATAATAATAATCCTTCTTACGAGGATTACATAGCTGTCAACTTATTCAGTTTTGTTTGCAACCCGTGCAGGTCCCGTGATGTTGAAAGTTACTAAGAAGACTATTGAAGGTGAAGGGACAAAAATCCACACAAAACCTTCACTTAAATCGTACACTGTGCGTTGGTATATCTCTAATCACACAACCAGGTCCCCGGCCTTTGAATACGGGACATATGACCAGCATAGAGCGTGCTTACGAATAGCCCTCAAGGACGATTTTAAAATCGAACTTTTTTACGAATTCCTGACCCCGTGCTACGCTTTTATAGCCGGAAAAGCGAGTCTGCCCCCTCCGCGAAACAGGAGGAGAGGGTACAGAAACCGATTACAGAAACCAAAAGATGCCGACGGGAGAAATAGGGGCTTCAACCGGTTAGATCATTTTACCCCCCCCATTGACATGTATAATAAAAAATTGGTTCGTTGAATGTTGGATGATTTTTGGGGAAAAGTTAAGATTTTTTTTATTTCAAATTGGTTTAGGGGCGCCCCTCTTAAGGCCCATAGTTTTTTACTCTACCCAGGGATAATTTGGAAGGAGTTAGGCTGGTCAAAAACAGTAGGGTAGAGGCGTGGGGTAAAGTGGTGTTCTAAGTCTTGGTTGTCAGGTCTTTGGCATGAAAGTGTTGCCTGGTCGTCGTCAAAAAAACGGGGAGAGGCCCCCCCACGACGACTCCCGATTCGTCTTTTTTGAACTTTTCTCCACTACATACTAGCGAGATAGCGGAGCACTTTGTCGCCCCTTCCCTACGTTTTTTTATCAGAAGAGCCATGCTCTGGGGCCCAAAAAGTCCCCCTGCCCTACGAGAGGGGGGAGGGAGTAGGGGGGGAGGTCGTTAAAGTGAATTGGTTTATTGGATATTGCTTAAAAGTAGATATTTATGATTTGGGTAATCGGACGAAGGGGGGGACGTTAGGGGGACGCGGGGAGACAGGGGGGGACAGCCCCTTTGCCGGTCAGAACCCCCCCCAAAAGCGTAGGGGAGGGCAGGGGTTCCCCCCCCGTCCGGTCTCTGCGTCGGTTTATCCAAACCCTTTTGTCATTTTCGTTTGCCGTCGGGGAGGTATCAAAGGGGAAAGGGGAAAGTTTTTCCCCACGACGACCCCGAGCTCGCTATTAGTGCCCCGGGAAAAAACTTTCCCCAATCACGGGCCAAACCCGAGAGGTTTCGGTTTGGAAATTTTATGGCCCCATAAGAAAAAAAAAAGGGAACAATCCGCAAGAATACGTTTATCGGGGGTTTCGAACCCAAAAGAGTGTTTTCACGGGACAGGGCATAAAATTTACTCGGGAACAGACAGCAAAAAAAATTCAGGGTTGATTGATTAACGTCTCAAATTTTTGCAACTTGGCTAATCGAAGTAAGGGGTGCCGCGGGGGAAAGGGGTGGGCGGCCCCGTGCTGGTCAGAACCAGCCACAAGCGTATGGGGTGAGCAGGGGTTCCCCCACGTCGTGGTCGTCTCCGTCTGTGTCATCATCCGTCCGTGTTGTCATTGTCGTCGCCGTTAAAATATCATTGAAAAATTTATAATCTTAATAATAAGATACTAGCTTGCTTACACTAACGCGCATTATTTTAACTGTCCCTCCCCTGAAAATCAGTTATAAAACTGAGTTGGAAGACTCTAAATATAATTTATTTGTTTCATTTTATTTCATTTAGCAGTAAGTTGGGTGAATACGGTGGTCGCAGTTCCACGGAAAGTCAACCCTTCCATAGTCTGGGTCAGACTCCTGCCTTAGTGTCCACGTGACAGGCCGAGCCAAGTAGCGCGAATATTGTGCTACAAAGTTGACCTGCAACTTAAAGAGCGGAAGAACCTGGATTCATAATCACCCATGTGTTGCCTTGGTAGCTTACATTGTTATTGGAGAGTAGTTACTTGTTTTGATATCTTTATCATTATCATTGCTATTTTATTCACATATCACTACTATAAAAAATATGCATTATATGCATTTATCGGTGACGTTAAATGTGTATGCCAGTTTGCATGAAGTAATGTGAAAACCTAGTCAATGAATGAACCGTACCTTAATATTCCTATTATATGTGTGCCTTGAGTGGTCCTTTCTTGTACTAATTTGTATCAATTCAAAATGAGATATTTTTTAGGATCAATTACGTAAAAGACTTAAAATTAATAAAGTTTTGATTTTATTTTCTACTGAAGTGTGTTATGGTTCTTTGTTCCCGGTTCTCAAATCCCTTTTCTAACTATTGTTCCCATATTGTTCCTATACATACATAGTTAATAAATGTAATATTAATATATATATATATATATATATTTATTTTGAGTTATAGATACGAAGGTCTAGGCCCTAATATTAAAGGTAAAAAATATATTAACTAATCACAAGGCCTAGACTAGATAGTGGGGTTTGCTGTTAATCGTATTGGAATACAATGCTATCACAAATGAGTAAAAACAATTAGAATGCTTTGTTTTAGTAAAAATATTTGTAAAAAAACAATATATTTAATACTTTAATTACTTATTTGGCCTAATTTTGGTTGTTTTTGCATCTCTTACGATGTATTTCCCCAGTGAAAAGTACTTTGCCACTTGCTGCAATGCCTGTGGTCGAGAGCTGGTTACGTAAGCGGTCGAGATCTAGTTACGAAATAAAAGCCTAGGTCGAGAACTGCATATGGTGTCGCCATCTGTGGAGAGCTTGGTAAAGCAGTGTGTACATGCATTTGGGCACGTTTTTGCACACCACCCTGAACCGTCGTATTCTACGGAACGTTATGAGACATTCCCCAGCTAAATAGGAGAAGCATTGAATTATTTACTGTGATTGAAGAGTGAGCGCCGATAGCTCGTGAACGTAGGTGGGCGAGAACTGGATTGGATTAGATATTGCTTTACGTCTCATATTTATGAAACTTGGCTAATCGAGACGAAGGGAGGGACGTAAGGGGTGACGCGGGGGGACAAGGGGTGGACAGGCCTGTGCTGGTCTGAACCAGCCCCAAGCGTATAGGGAGGGCAGGGTTCCCCACGTCCGTGGTCGTCTCCGTCTGTGTCATCATCCGTCCGAGTTGTCATTGTCGTCGCCGTCGGGGAGTAGTCAAAGGGAAGGGAAAGTTTTCCCATCGACGACCCAGAGCTCGCCATTAGTCTTAGGATTGAAACTCCCCTACCTACGGGCCAAGTCACTAGAAGGCAATCCGAACATATCCTTCATCAGGTGAGTCGATGCCATCAAAGAAAGCTTTGACGATATGAAATAATAAGGCGCCCCAACCAGTTAGGACATATTGCGCCTCCTGTGATATTGTAAGTTAGTGAAATGAGTATACAACGTGTTTCTGGATTATATTATTATTCTTGTCAAAGAAAAGCAATTATAGTGATGATAATAATACGAAAAAAAGTTCTTCATTTAAATGGAAATAAAAAAATGAATGTAATGTGTTTGATGTGAATTAAATTATGTTAAATAAATTATATTGAATGAAAAATTTGGAAAGGTTGTCACCGTTTTTGCAAGATGAAAGTTCTTTATGCAACAGGGAGAGAATACATTGAGTCCCCAAGGCATCATTTGCAGAGCTCGCCATTAGTTTAAGGGAGTGAAACTCCCCTACTCACAGGCCAAACCACGAGAAGGTTGCTAGTTGGACTGTACCCTCTTGAAGATCAAGCCACTGAACTTCTGCTGCAATGAAGTGCCCCCTCCACACGACTAACAGCCTCACATTTAGACCGAAACAATCATGTTCGCCTGTGCAGATTCAAAACGACATGAGCAAAGTGGTCAGCAACATCTACCGCTGTGTCACCATCCTTGCCCGTGGTGGTAGAAGACAAGATAGAATGACAGAAAAGACTCTAAAACATAAACAGTGATTAATACAAAAAAAGTAAGTTTGTCTGGTTTAAAAGAAAAAAACTATTAGGAAATTTTAGTGGCCAAATACCTTTTTAAGTTTATTCGTTATTTCCAATAAATTAAAAATTAATGATTAATACGTTATATGACAGAACTCGATTGATTGATTGGATATTGCTTAACGTCTCATATTTATGAAACTTTGGCTAATCGAGACGTAGGGGATGAGCGGGGAAACAAAGGGTGGACAGGCCTGTGCTGGTCAGAACCAGCCACAGATATAAGGGAGGGCAGGGGTTCCCCCACGTCGTGGTCGTCTCCGTCTGTGTCATCATCCGTCCGTGTTGTCTTTTGTCGTCGCCGTCGGGGAGGTAGTCAAAGAGAAGGGGAAAATTCCCCGACGACGACCCAGAGCTCGCCATATGTTTTTTAGGGAGAAAAAAAACCTCTAATGACGGACCAAACCACGAGAAGGGTTTCGATTTGGAATTTGATGGCCCTATTTCTTTGCAAGAGAGAGTGGATATCAATGGAAAAAAGCTGACGATTTAAAAAGTCCCCTGCAATATTTGACGATATTAACAAACCGTTTAGGTGCTATCGTATGAAACATTAGCACGTGCACTTATCCCGATCCAGACTCAGCGACTCCTCTTATGATGTCAAATGATCACTTGTTGATACTGATTAATGTTATATTTCACCCCAACAAAACCAATGCTGCCAGGTAGCATTTTGAGAATCCGCAGCCAAAATAATTGAACGGATTTATCTTGTCATAAGATAACTTGAATTTTTCTCCCCTCGTAGTTAAATTAACTTTTTTTTCTTCAAATAGTCCAGCTTTAAAAGAATGGTCACACGACTATGTTGAAAAAATTTGTAAATGGTCATTAAAAACTGTTTATTTATCAATTGTGAACATATTAGAGGCTGATTAACTAAAGGATTGTTTGCATAATTTTTGCTTGTTTGTTGGCATATTAACTTAAAGGTGGGCTGTCACGAATATGAAATGTGCTCATACACGCAAAAGTCGAACGCCGCAACGCGAAGTCTCTACGATTTCTCATCAGTGTGCTAGGAACGATTTAGCTCTCGGCAGCCGATTTCGTGACGTCACCGCTACTACTCGTGGGCCAGCGCCAGGCTTGCATACTTGCACCGCGCAGTGTGAGTTACGCGCTTGTCTCGCTCCACGGGCTTGTCGTTTACCTTCATTGGTCATTTGTCCACCCTCCATCAGATGTTCTTTTAGTGTTATTATGGCAACATACACATCAATATTGTGCACACAATATTACACACAATAAATTAAACACAAACACAAATTATACACAATATTATGGCTGTGAATGTGTCTAGGAGGGTATTTAATCGCGTTATTGTCTTTGTAGTGAGTGTTTCTTGGTTAAAATTGTTATAATTTGAATTTTAACATGCCGTGCTGTTCAGTCTTCAAGTGTTAAAAGAGTCATGGACAAGTAATTGACGGAAGACGAATCAGTTTTCACAAGTTTCCAAGCAGGGTTCGATCTCCAGTCCGTCACAAAGCGTGGGTGAATAAAATCAGTTAGTTTGGTTTTACGCCAAGTGTGACTTCGGTGGTATGTTCCAATCACTTTTCTCCTGCCGATTTTGATGTATAACATGAAGAGTAAGAGCATGCATGGCCAAAGCTATTAAAGCTGTCGAGAAGAAAGCACCTGGATTGAAAGACTGGAAACCAAATATTTAATCAACCATTTGTGGTGGTCATTGATGACCTGCAATGGCGACGACGTTGTTTTGGTCTAAAGTTCAAATCTGTTCTCTCACACATTCATGGGAAGGCAATGCTCATTCCACTGTGTACCCGTGACGATTTCGACGAGGATAGGGAGAGGGACGTCGACTGGATAGATGAGAACTCTCACGATTTTTAGAGTTTTGTCAAGCATCATTCTGGACAATACATTCCTTCAGGACTTGCGGCATAAAAAAGCACAATTGTCTCACGAGCAACCTAAAATTGTTTCATAATGAGCGGCTAAAATACTTGCCAAAGAAATCAGCCTTATTCTACGATGGTATGGTACTCCGCGGCATGTTGGCGATCATCGATCATTATAAAAACGTTGGGCGGGATGTCCATCGCACTGAAACGCTATATTCCAAGTTGGTAAAGAAGTATAATCCGTGAGGAGTGAGGACAAGTGTTATTGGCGTTCGTCAGAGGTGAATCGTGATAATCTAAATGAGTGTGACTGGGATAGAATGGATCTATTGACAGATGTGAACGACAAGTGTGACTTATTCTACAATCTTTTAAACGCAACAATATCCAGAACAGTGCCAGTGACAAAAGTCAAAAAGAATAAATATCCAGTTTGGTACGATAAACATGTTCTTGCGGCATTAAAACGTAAGAACAGAGCTCATCAAATGTTCAAAAGAACCGGTTTGGATTGTCATAAAGTTGATCACCAAAATCAAAGAACTAACTTCAAACAACTAAAAAACATGAAATATCGTCAATACCTTCACAACATTGAAGCAAAAATTCCAGAAAACCCCAAATTATTGTGGAGCTTTGTCAAGAGAAAAACTAGATCAAGGAGGATACCTACTGAAGTGAAATATAATGGTATTACTGCGAAAAGTGTAGAATCGTGCTGCCACTTTTTTTCGGAGTTTTTTAAAACAACTTTCACTCCGAAATCACAAGGAAATGTGGTTCTACCTAATCTCTTTGACCAGATTGATAGTGAACTGTCCAGTTTCAATGTTTCTTGTGAAGAAGTGAAAGATAGCCTTGGCAAACTTGTTAATGGAAAATCGCCTGGGCCAGACCAAATACCGGTAAATGTGATCAAACACTGTAGAAATGCATTATCTATTCCACTTTCAAAAATATTTAACTGTGCTTTAAATGAAGGAACGTTTCCCTCACGATGAAAACATGCTAACGTTACACCCGTTTTAAAGAAAGGAAGAAAAAACTCAGTGACTAATTACCGGCCTATTTCGTTATTAGCCATATTTTCAAAAGTTTTTGAAGGTCTCATTTCTAAAAGATTAAATAATCATGTGGCAGACTACATATCACCAAGTCAGCATGGATTTATGAAAAGAAAATCAACTGTTACTAATCTTACTGAATTCACCCACGATATTGCAACGCCCTTAAACTCAGGTGTTCAAGTTGATGCTGTCTACACGAATTCAGTAAAGCTTTTGACAGTGTTGATCACGATCTTCTCCTATTTAAATTAAAATCCTATGGAATTACCGGTAAAATTCATCAATTAATTGAAAGCTACCTTACTGGACGAACTCAGTCAGTTGTCATTGATACAATAAGATCATCTTCTGAAAGTGTAACATCTGGAGTGCCGCAAGGTTCAATTTTGGGTCCACTACTCTTTACCCTGTTTGTGAATGACATACCGTCTTGTTTTATGTCATCAAGCTGTCTAATGTTTGCTGATGATCTTAAGATATATCGTCCAATACGAAGAGATGCTGACCGTGCATGCCTGCAGTCAGATCTGGACGCGCTTGCAGAATGGTGCAGAACATGGAAGCTTAAACTTAATGTATCTAAATGTGCAGTCATTACGTTTACAACAAAAACAAAACATGTTAAATTTCATATCTACAGTCTCAATGATCAGATTTTGGAAAGAGTCACGTAAGTCAAGTATTTAGGTGTTATCATATCTCATGATCTTTCATTCTCGAATCACCTTTCTAACATTATTCCGAAATCATTTAGATTGCTTGGTTTCTAAAGACGAAACTGCTCTAAAGAATTCTCCAAAACCACAATGCGAAAGTTGTACCTCTCTCTTCTTAGGCCTCATTTAGATTTTGCTAGCTCTATTTGGAACCCATATCAAATCACCAAAATTCATAATGTAGAAATGGTCCAACAGTGTTTCATAAAACATCAATGCATAAAATGTAACATTCGATCATAGAGTAGATTATGCACAACTTTGTAAAGATGCTAACCTTATGACATTAGAAAACCGAAGGAACTATTCTGACATGGTTTACCTTTACAAAATTGTAAATAATTTAACAAACACTTGTTCAATTCTTGGCAAATTAAATTTTCATATACCTCCCAAACATACACGCCTTCACAAAACTTTTCAACCAGCCCTAAGTCATCTCGACCTCCATAAAAATTCATGCATCAACAGATTACAGCATTCTTTTAATATGTTAAAACCTCTTGAAGGAACAGACATTGATCTCTACTCTCAAAATATTTTAAAATTTAAATCTGTGATCACTCAAGCATTAGGATATTAACGTAATTTACTCACTAGCTTATTTCCATTAGTATCTTCTTTCATTATAAATTGTTCTTCTATTTTCTTTCAAGAATATCTCTAATTCATTTTTAATGTTAATAATTTTGATAGTTTTCACATTTAAATTGATAATTTCACATGTTTAATGAGTTAAATGTATTATTTTGTGTTGTATATTTTAATGTCTATTAGTATGTTTTCTATCCATTAGGTAATGCTATGATTTGCACTTGTGGAGTATTTGTACTCTGTTGTAATATGCATCTGATAAATAAATAAGATGTGTCCATTGATGATGATCCTGTTCTTGTTGATGTGTCTCAGAACATCTCTCCAATTCCCCGGCCATCATTAGAAGAAATGCAAAAGTCAGATTCTCAAGATTCCAAGAGTACTAAAGATAGCATCGTGCGCGGTTAATAATAATTTAATGTATTTTACCTGCCCATAGGGCAGGAAGGCTAATGCAGGGCGAGTGTGCCCTCTGTAGCCTGGCACAGTGATAACAGAGTTACAAATTAAACATTAAATGAAAAACAGCAAGAGAACATGACATTTATAAAGTTAGACAAATTGAAAGGCAAAAGGCGGATAAGGGTACTTGAATCGCGGTAGAGGTCTGAAGACTCGAGGACGCGAAACGAGGTCGTGAAGCTCATTCCTGCCGCCTGCGTGAAGACGTTGCACGTAAGCCCCTGCGAGGGTGTCGAGTCGAGCGCTGATACCACCGACGCCGGTTTGGGCATACACGTCTTCATTCCGCGTCATCGGAGGAAGCCGCGCGATGCGGCGAAGGATTCTTCGCTCCAGCGAGAAGTATTGCTGGAGACATCCTCCAAAGACGGGTGTCAGCGCCGGGGCCGCGTATTCAAAGAGGGGACGGATGAAAGTTTTATAAATGTGCCGTAGAGTACGGAAATTGCATCCAGAAAGTCGCCCACGAAGCATCACGAGTAAATTTAGTCTCGACCGCGCACGGTTGATGACGTCACGGCAATGAGCACCCCAGTTCAGAATGTCTGTAAAGGTTACTCCAAGGTACTTGGCAGACCGACTAGGGTACACCGTAGCGCCCCAAAGTGAGATGGACTGACGGAGTGGTCGTTGAGACATTTTTTGCGTTTTGTGCCGGTGGTGAAAAAGGATAAGCTTGTGTCTTTAAGGCGTTCGACAATACACGCCAACGACGCATCCAAGCTTCCAGAGCTTTAATTTGGCGCTGTAGACGGCGGAAGACTTCTTTCGCTGTGCGCCCTTTTGCACCAGTAGGCCGTGTCGTCTGCATAGAGGGCTAAGGCAAGGTAACGGGACAAGGGAGGAGGAATATCGTGGCAGTAGATCAGATAGAGAAGAGGAGAGAGGCAGGAACCTTGAGGCACGCCAGAAAGAGGGGTAAACGAGCGGGATACTTGATCGTTAACACGCACAGTGTCCTTTGAACAGTATATGTATATAATAATTATATTGTTGGATTGCGCGGTGTTCTTTGAACAGTACAATACATCATTGCATATAATATTGTTTTTGATTGCGCGGTGGCAGTGTCCTTTGAACAGTGATAGACCAGAACCCAGTAGGGAAACCCTCCCCCTTCCCCCCTGCGGAGAAATGGAGACCCATATATTATGTTAGGGTGGTTATTTTGGAGTAGAAATCCACTTGTTGGTCAGTTGGTGGGTGCGGGGTACAGGGGTGCCCAAAGGGTCAATTGTGCTGTTTTTTGTAACTGTTTTAATTTTTTTAGGGCCAAACCGTTAAACGAAATCTATTTTTGACTTTTGATTCGTGTTAGGAATGAAAAATCGAATTTTATACATATTTTTATTTTCTTGTATTTACCGGAAATAACAATTTTGAGTTTTTCCAAATCAAAGTCAAAATGGCCCCAAATTGCCCGTTTTGGTTAAAAACGATAATTATGTTAGAGTGAACATTTTTTAGTAAAAATCCACTTGTTGGCCAGTTGGCCAGTGGTGGGTGCGGCGTACAGGGCCGTCCAAAAAGTAAAATTTTGGGAATGATTTTCAACTGTTTTTATTTTTTTATGCCAAATCGTTGGACAAAATCTATTTTGGGCTTTAGATTCTTGTAAGGATTTTAAAATAGAATGTTAAGCATATTTTTTATTTTCTCGTATGTCCCGGAAATAACAATTTTGAGTTTTCCAAAATCAGAGTCAAAATGGCCCCAAATTGCCCGTTTTAATTGAGGCTGATATCTTATGTTAGGGTTAATATTTTTTAGTAGAAATACACTTGTTGGCTAGTTGGCCAGTGGTGGATGTGGCGTACAGGGGCGTCCAAAAAGTAAATTTTGGGGATGATTTTCAACTGTTTTTATTTTTGTAATGCCAAATCGTTTAACAAAATCTATTTTGAGGCTTTAGATTCGTGTGAGGATTTGAAATAGAATATTAAGCATATTTTTATTTTCTCGTACGTCCCGGAAATAACAATTTTGAGTTTTCCAAAATCAAAGTCAAAATGGCCCCAAATTGCCCGTTTTGGTTAAAACTGATAAATTATGTTTGGTTGGTTATTATTTAGTAGAAATCCACTTGTTGGCCAGTTGGCCAGTGGTGGATGCGGCGTACAGGGGCGTCCAAAAAGTAAATTTTGGGGATGATTTTGAACTGTTTTTATATTTTTTTTAATGCCAAATCGTTAAACAAAATCTATTTTGGGCTTTAGATTCGTGTAAGGATTTGAAATAGTATGTTTAAGCATATTTTTTTTTCTCGTATGTCCCGGAAATAACAATTTTGTGTTTTACAAAATCAAAGTCAAAATGGCCCCAAATTGCCCGTTTTGGTTAAAACTGATAAATTATGTTTGGGTGAATATTTTTTAGTAGAAATCCACTTGTTGGCCAGTTGGCCAGTGGTGGATGCGGCGTACAGGGGCGCCCAAAAGTAAATTTTGGGGATGATTTTTATCTGTTTTTTATTTTTTTTAATGCCAAATCGTTTTAAAAATCTATTTTGAGCTTTAGATTCGTGTGAGGATTTGAAAACAGAATGTTAAGCATATTTATTTTCTCGTACGTCCCCGGAAATAACAATTTTGAGTTTTCCAAAATCAAAGTCAAAATGGCCCCCAAATTGCCCGTTTTGGTTAAACTGATAAATTGTGTTGGGGTTTATATTATTTAGTAGAAATCCACTTGTTGGCCAGTGGTGGATGCGGCGTACAGGGTTGTCCAAAAAGTGAATTTGAAGGATGATTTTTAAGTTTTTATTTTTTATGCGGCTGAATCGTTGAGCGAAATCTCTATTTTTTACTTTTTGATTCGTGTAAAGAATGTTAAATATTATCTTCATTTTTTTACTTTCTTGCGTGTCCCGGAAATGAAATGTTTGTCTTTTTCGAAAAAGAAGTCAAAATGATCCTAAGTTGCCCTACTTTAGACAAAAATGTACATATCATGTAGGAATGTAGATATTATATTGAGTACTATGTGGATGTGTTTGATGATCATGTAATCAGTAAGTCTAGTTCATCTTCGTCTTCATCTTCACTCTTAACAACGTCTCTGCCTCTTTCAATCTCGATGTCGTCGGGATCATCTTCCACATCGGATGCATTGTCTTGTGTTTCCAAATATTAACTTACTCATTTGGGAGCACGTTGCCTTCGGTCCACGCGTAGAGAAGTCCATCCGGGGTTACCGACCAGCCATGACTTGGGGTTCAGGTATGTCGGGCACTGCGTCTGTTGCTTTACGCCATATCATTGCTTGATAATTTTCACGCAGGATATGCAACCGTAAAGATGATACGCATGGTGGTAGTAAGCTGAGATCAGTGCCGCTGTAGTTTGTCAGTGGTTTAAACAGTGATTTTTAAAATCCTTTGCGAAAATGATGTTAGCGAGTTTCATTAACATCAGCAGTACTGGTCTCCCTATACATAAGGCAAACAAATCTTTCTAATTGGTCGCACGTAGTTTCTTCAACAGTAACCGAGGTGCCAAAGATAAGAGATAGTGTTCACGAATTCGGGGTGTTTCTCTAATAGTTTTAAATGAAAAAAATTTCCTCTTCTAACAAAGAACTTGTGGTGTCGCAACCAGTAAATGCGTGAAATGGCGTAAGAACTTCACATAATTTTGCCCCTCTCTAAGAAATTACTTTTTTGATGTAAACAAGTCTTCTCTTTTGTCTCCAAAGCCAGTATCTAAAAGTACTTGTTGGTTTACTTGCTGCGCGTATTTCAATAAGATGATGAAGACGTCAGTGCCAGGAGAACAAACAATGATGCTAAAACTAGCGTCGTGTCGAGATGCTGCATGACAACAGTGGAGCATCATTCGACTATCGGCCTCTTCTTGTGTAGATTGCAGCTCTTCGATGGTCGATTTAGTCATAGTGTTTGTAAAATAAAATATTTGTAAATAAAAATATGCATAACATTCTATTTTCAAATCATCACTCGAATCTAAAGCCTAAAATAGATTTTGTACAACGACTTGGCACTAAAAAAATTAAAATGGTTAAAAATCACCTCCAAATTTTACTTTTTGGACGCCCCTGTACGCCGCATCCACTACTGGCCAACTGGCCAACAAGTGGATTTCTACTAAATATAATAAACCCTAACACAATTTATCAGTTTTAACCAAAACGGGCAATTTGGGGCCATTTTGACTTTGATTTTAGAAAACTCAAAATTGTTATTTCCGGGACGTACGAGAAAATAAAAATATGCTTAACATTCTATTTTCAAATCTTTACATGAATCTAAAGCCCAAAATAGATTTTGTAAAACGATTTGGCATTAGAAAAATAAAAACATCTCAAAATTTACTTTTTGGACGCCCCTGTACGCCGCATCCACCACTGGCCAACTGGCCAACAAGTGATTTTCTACTTAATAATAACAACCCTAACATAATTTATCAGTTTTAAGCAAAACGGGAAATTTGGGACAATTTTGACTATGATTTTGGAAAACTCAAAATTGTTTATTTCCGGGTCATACAAGAAATAAAAATATGCTTAACATTCTATTTTCAAATCCTTACACGAATCTAAAGCCCAAAATAGATTTTGTCCAACGATTTGGCATAAAAAAAATAAAAACAGTTTGAAAATCATTCCAAAATTTACTTTTTGGGCGGCCCTGTACGCCGCACTTACCACTGGCCAACTGGCCAACAAGTGGATTTCTACTAACAAATGTTCACTCTAACATAATTTATCGTTTTTAACCAAAACGGGCAATTTGGGGCCATTTTGACTTTGATTTTGGAAAACTCAAAATTGTTATTTCCGGGACATACGAGAAAATAAAAATATGCTTAACATTCTATTTTCAAATCCTCACACTAATCTATTGCTCAAAATAGATTTTGTAAAACGATTTGGCATTAAAAAAATAAAAACAGATAAAAATCATCCCCAAAATTTACTTTTTGGACGCCCCTGTACGCCGCATCCACCACTGGCCAACTGGCCAACAAGTGGATTTCTACTAAAAAATATTCACCCAAACATAATTTATCAGTTTTAACCAAAACGGGCAATTTGGGGCCATTTTGACTTTGATTTTGGAAAACTCAAAATTGCTATTTCCGGGACATACGAGAAAAAAAAAATATGCTTTAACATTCTATTTTATAATCCTTACACGAATCTAAAGCCCAAAATAGATTTTGTCCAACGATTTGGCATAAAAAAAATAAAAACAGTTGAAAATCATTCCCAAAATTTACTTTTTGGACGGCCCTGTACGCCGCACCCACCACTGGCCAACTGGCCAACAAGTGGATTTCTACTAACAAATGTTCACTCTAACATAATTTATCGTTTTTAACCAAAACGGGCAATTTGGGGCCATTTTGACTTTGATTTTGGAAACTCAAAATTGTTAATTCTGGTACATACAAGAAAATAAAAATATGTATAAAATTCGATTTTTCATTCCTTACACGAATCAAAAGTCAAAAATAGATTTCGTTCAACGGTTTGGCCCTAAAAAAATAAAAACAGTTACAAAAAACAGCACAATTGACCCTTTGGGCACCCCTGTACCCCGCACCCACCACTGGCCAACTGGCCAACAAGTGGATTTCTACTCCAAAATAGCCACCCTAACATAATATATGGGTCTCCATTTCTCCGCAGGGGGGGGGAGGGTCTCACTAATGGTGGGTTCCGGTCTATGAGGAACTGAGGTGAGCGACATTTTTACTTTCCCAAATTTTGTTGTTTGGTGGACACCTGAAGAATATTTTAAATCTAGGTGGTAATTTCATTTAAATCAATGATAATTGCGACATTATGCCTCTCAATGCAAGTTACAATAGATCATGAAATCCCAAGCAGTTTCTTGTGACAATGTTCACGAGACGACAGCGGCTAGTTATACGCGCTTATGCGTGCCCGGCAAGGGATCTGCGCGCGCATCCAAGAGTCGACTCGTAGCGGTGACGTTTCACCCCCACCACTTCTAAAAGAACACTCCCGCTAACTTCCGAACCGAAACTCCGTTTGAATTCTAGTTTTCGACGCACTATTCAATCTTACGACAACTCAAAGTTAATTAAATAATATGAACATTGTCGAAAATCATCTTCAACCATGACAGTTAACCAAACCTGACCCTAGTAGGGGTAGGCAACATGCAATAATGGGCTTTTTAACATATTGTTTTGAATATCGTATTCAATACAAAATTAACGCCTCTTTCACAAAAACCCTAAATATTGTTCTTGTATTTAACTATAATCCGATTGAGTGTAAAGGTTAGCGACAGTTATAAAGAATTCACTTTGTTGTTGTTCAGCGTGTTGAGAAGATAAGTCACAGCGACAATGACAACGGCTGTATCGGACCACAGCAGATAATAGGATAGGATATTGCTTAACGTCTCATATTTGTGCAACTAGGCTAATCAAGACGAAGGGAGGGACGTAAGGGATGACGCGGGGGGACAAGGGGTGGACAGGCCTGTGCTGGTCAGAACCAGCCACAAGCATATGGGGAGGGCAAAGTTTCCCCCACGTTGTGGTCGTCTCCGTCTGTGTCATCCGTCCGTGTTGTCATTGTCGTCGCCGTCGGGGAGGTAGTGAAAGGGAAGGGGAAAGTTCCCCGACGACGACCCAGAGCTCGCACATTAGTTTCAGGGAGATAAACTCCCCTGATCACAGGCCAAACCACGAGAAGGTTGCGAGTTGGAATTTGATGGCAGAAGAAGATTAAAACAGATATGAAAGGAGCTCCACCGACACCAACTCTGTTTGCGCAAACTCAATGTTGCGGCGAAAACTGGTGTGTTGATATAACCCCCGAAGCTTAAAACAGTCATACTGCACGGCACAAACATCGGATATGCGTTAACCTCCTGTATAGCTTCATAGTCTTTATATTCCAGACCATGACAAACCATTGATATGGTTACATCCAAAAGAAAGTGTCCAAATCAACGACGACGACGTAAGAACCTAGGGCTCTGCAACCTGTTAGGTAATATTGCGCCGCCTGTAGTATTGAAAGTTAATAAAATGAGTTTGTGGAGAGTTTGTTGATTATATTGCTTTCTAAGTTAATAAAAGAAAAGACTTTGATCGTGATAGTAAAAGTAAAAGATAAAATAGTTATTTGAATTTAAAAAAATAATTAAAGGAAAATTAATGTGTTTGACGTGAATTGAATTTTGTTGAATACATTACATCTGATTAAATTAAGCAAATTATGTTAACACATTTTGGTAAATCAAACTACATCATCATATGGTAAAAGTGTCAGTATACCAGGTCACATTGTTTTGTTTATTGTTGTTAACATATTTGCAATATATTATTCTGTAGAGCAATTTGTGTCCTATAACTAACAACAACATGAAAAAGTTTCAATAAGTCCACAAAGTACTCATCTATCACCATACAATTTTATGCGTTTCTAATTCTAAACATTTTAAACATATTATAGTGCGCTCATCATTCCAAAAACAAGTGCTTGATTGATTGATTGGATATTGTTTAACGTCTCATATTTATGCACTTTGGTTAATCGAGACGAATGGAGTGACGTAAGGAGTGACGTGGGGGGACAAGGGGTGGACAGGCCTGTGCTGTTCAGAACCAGCCACAAGCGTATGATGAGGGCAGGGGTTCCCCCATGTCGAAGTCGTCTCCGTCTGTACCATCATTCGTCCGTGTTGTCATTGTCGTCACCATCGGGATATTATTGGATATTGGATATTGCTTAACGTCTCATATTTATGCAACTTGGCTAATCGAGACGAAGGAAGGGACGTTAGGGATGACGCGGGGGGACAAGGGGTGGACAGGCCTAAGCTGGTCAGAACCAGCCACAAGCGTTGTTGGTCGAGGTCGGAAGGTATGATTTACATGACAGTGTACGGCAAAATGTGAACAAATTTAAATGATTCGAAGTCAGTTGTCAAATGTTCAAAATGACATAGATGTGTGTATTATTTACAATCGGGGAGAAAAAAGTTTTAAATGGTATAATTTAACGAAAAAGGGAACGTACAGGACTTTATGGGGAATACCCTTACTAAAAGTAGGTTTTCTTTGAGCTTACTATTGTTTATTGTTTGAGAAAGTTAATAATCTGATTGTGTTTACGTGAAGGCCAAGGCTTGAATGATTGATTGGATATTGCTTAACGTCTCATATTTATGCAACTTAACTAATTGAGACGAAGGGAGGGACATAAGGGATGACGCGAGGGGAAAGGGGTAGACAGGCCTGTGATGGTCAGAACCAGCCACAAGCGTATGGGGAGGGCATGGGTTCCCCCACGTCGTGGTCGTCTCCGTCTGTGTCATCATCCGTCCGTGTTGTCATTGTCGTCGCCGTTGGGGAGGTAGTCAAAGGGAAGGGGAAAGTTCCCCGACGACGACCCAGAGCTCGCCATTAGTTTCAGGGAGAAAAACTCCCCTAATCACGGGCCAAACTACGAGAAGTTTGCGAGTTGGAATTTAATGGTTTATCATCCACCATTTTTACTATTTGATTGGATATTGCTTAACGTCTCATATTTATGTAACTTGGCTAATCGAGACGAAGGGAGGGACGTTAGGGATGACGCGGGGGGACAAGGGATTGACAGGCCTGTGCTGGGAAGAACCAGCCACAAGCGTATTGGGAGGGCAGGGTTTCCCCCACGTCGTGGTCGTCTCCGTCTGTGTCATCATCCGTCCGTGTTGTCATTGTCGTCGCCGTTGGGGAGGTAGTCAAAGGGAAGGGGAAAGTTCCCCGACGACGACCCAGAGCTCGCCATTAGTTTCAGGGAGAAAAACTCCCCTAATCACGGGCCAAACTACGAGAAGTTTGCGAGTTGGAATTTAATGGTTTATCATCCACCATTTTTACTATTTGATTGGATATTGCTTAACGTCTCATATTTATGTAACTTGGCTAATCGAGACGAAGGGATGGACGTAAGAGATGACGCGGGGGACAAGGGGTGGACAGGCCTGTGCTGGTCAGAACCAGCCACAAGCATATGGCGAGGGCAGGGGTTCCCCCACGTCGTGGTCGTCTCCGTCTGTGTCATCATCCGTCCGTGTTGTCTTTGTCCTCGCCGTCGGGGAGGTAGTCAAAGGGAAGGGGTTCCCCGACGACGACCCAGAGCTCGCCATTAGTTTCAGGGAATGAAACTCCCCTATTCACGGGCCAAACCGCGAGAAGGTGTCGAGTTGGAATTTGAAGGCCCAAATCCCGGAGCTGAATTACCAGGAGTACCTCTTAACGGTAAGTAAGAAATAGCCATCCAAATAGAATGACGATTGTGCGGATGGATGGAAAAATGGTCTGATTCTTAAAGATTCTTTGAATAATAGTAGACTATGCTTGGCGATAGCTGGTTATAAACCTCTTTTAAAGTATTGCCATGATACTTCACCTTTACTCATGACTAGTACGGATAGTAAATCACAAAATGTAAGTGATATAGCAGTAGATAGTAATGTTGCCCATAACTAGGAGCCAAATATTATAGAAAATTAATAAACTTCACGAGCACGCGATTTCTACATAGATTTTAAGTATTTTAGCAAATTATTTGCTAGCGTTGACGCCGTTTCTTGTTGTTGTTCAATCTTATGATTATGATAAAGGACAAATAAATAAATCAAATTAATGGATTGATTGGATATTGCTTATCGTCTCATATTTAAGCACCTTGGGTAATCGAGACGAAGAGAGGGACGTAAGGGAGACGCGGGGGGACAAGGGGTGGACACTGGACAGGCCTGTGCTGGTCAGAACCAGCTACAAGCGTATGGGGAGGGCAGGGGTTCTCCCGTCGTGGTCGGTCTCCGTTTGTGTCATCATCCGTCCGTGTTGTTATTGTCCGTCGCCCGTCGGGGAGGAAAGCCAATGGAAAGATAAAAGTCCCCGACGTCGACCCACCTTCGTCTCGATAGCCAAGTTGCATAAATATGAGACTTTAAAGCAATACCCTACAATCCCTAAGAAACACTGAACAGAAGATGCGAGGAACAACGGCAAGACTTCCTCTTCAACACATTCCTCCGCTTTTTTTTTTTTTTTTTTTACTGCGGCAAGCCCGAACGAGAACATACCTAGGCTGAGACTAAACACATCCACCTCAGACAAGAACTAGAAGATGACTGCGAGAGAGGCGTGCAAGTAGCATACCCTCCTAGGCGGCTGTGCTAGCTGTCTTGCCATGGACGGGATTGGTTGAGGTGTAGTTTCTGATGCGGGCTAGGGAGGGGGTGCGTCACTATGCGCGCGCCGATCTTTTGTTGTTCGCCATAGAAGGAGGGCACCGTGTACGCTACAGACAGTTCCAAAAACATTTTGGCAAAAATCCTTAAAATTTTAAAAAAAAATAGAAATATTACACATCTTATGTCTATTTTCCATGAGTATGTGTAATGTAAAAAAATACCTACAAGGAAGAGTTTTGGTGTAGTTGGTGGTGGGGATTGAGCATCCACAATACAATAGGGCATTGTGCAAATACTTTATGACCACGAGATTAGGATTGGGCCCTGCATAAAAATTGTTAATATAATTGCTATTTCCCGACCTTTTACCAAGTAAAGTAAGCAGTATAGTAAGATATATTCCAAGGCCACATCGTGTGTAAAGCCGTCTCCTGACGACGCATGCGTGACAAGTCTTACTGTTTTACGTGTTACCAATCACGCATCATGTATTTGTGAATATTTCCCCCCCCCTGCCCCCCCCCCCCCCCCCATCTCTTACTAAAAACGAGAATCTAAGTGTGCAGTAAAGAACGTGTACAATAAAAAATATTTTATATAGCCCCTGGAAAAACAGACAGACAATGACAATGAAAACTTTTGGAAAAAAATCGGTTACACAGGAATCACTATAATAATATATTAAATCTGCGAACGCGAATGCTGTTTTCCCCCCGCAGTTCAGCTGGAACTTGCCCACATTTGTCATCTGCAAAAAATTTTAAAAAATATATAATACATACAATCTATTCACAATAAAATTTATTTTAACTAGTAAGATGTAGTTTTTCGAAATGTTTATGTAATATGTTTTTACAAAAAAATTTACACTAAGAAAAATATTGGAAAATAAACATTTGCTTTTGAAAACTATAAACAAAAAATTCACTTTATAATCAATCCAATGAACAATCTATACAATTATCATCTTCTTCATGATTTTACATAAACAATAATAAATTGCCTTCAGTACCGGAACTTCAAATTTTTGTCTTATAAAAAATGATTCTTCGAATATGCATCGATGCAGAGTTGCCAACTTGAGCCGAATCACGTTAGTCAGCACGTTATGTGAGCTATGCACTTAACATCGGCCTGGGAAGATAAGTCTTCTTGAAACCTCTTAACGCACCTCCAGGGTGCGCCCATAGTTGACACTCTCGTGAAGCAACTTCAAGTCTGTGTATTTGCTGAGGTGGTCTTCGTAGGCGACGTGAGAATCTAGGGCGCTTGTCCTACCAAGATCATTTTGTTCATTTTGTTCAATGTTTGTTTTGTTCATCAATTTATTTTCTATTTCCGAATTTTTTTCATCACAACTATTTAAATTATCGACACGACCCGAACAGCTCTAGCCTAACACTTTTTTTTCAATTACTTATATTGTCTCACTTTCAGCTAGACACTCGTCAATTTTTTTTAAAGATTCTTGATCATTGCATTTTATTATTGCATGTCCGTGTTTGTTTTCAGTCAACGAACTGCCTTAGCTTTATATTAGCTGGGAAAAACACTACTTTTTATGAAGTTTCTAATGTTGTTTTTATCCTCATGATTCTTTGGTTTTACCAAGAAACCCCTGCTCATACCTGTCAGAATACGTAGGGTTTTCTATTTCGCAATATTTTGAAATAGACATAGGACAAAAACAGATTCAGTCATGGCGGGAACAGCGGCCACTGTGTGGGACAGTCAGCTGCCAGTCAACCTAGCACACAGAGGTGGCAGGATGTAGCTCAGTGTTTAGTGTTATATTGCTTGTTATAAGTAAGTTTTATGTGTATAAGTAACGTTTATAGACGCAACATAATGCAACCATAATCACAAATAATTCTCGATTGCTGTGTCATTACATTTGAGTTTGAATTCCCACACAATAGGTACGGCAGTGCTCATGCTTCATCTAGACCTACTATAAACTATTCCAACATCTTGTTCGGTCTTGTTTCCAGATTTCCCTTTAAAGGGAAAGGGAAAATCAGTGAAAATCGTCTAGATTTTTTTTAAATCGGATTTTTTTATTTTAAGTTAGTTATTGGGGTTTCAGAGCAAAAAAACAGTAAAGTTATCAGTGCCACGAATTTTTTTTTTCAGCCATCCGGGCAAGGGCTGCCGTGGGAAGCGAGCCTTGGGGGGTGGTCTTCCACTCTTAAGTCATTTCTTGTATCAGGAACATTCCGAGCATATGCTGAGCGCCCCTTCCCGAATCTTTCATACCAACAAAACGGGGTTTCTCTTTCATTCAAACCCAACAATACATTGGCGTTCGATTGATTGGATATTGCTTTACGTCTCATATTTATGAATTTGGGTTAATCGAGACGAAGGGAGGGACGTAAGGGATGACGCGGGGGGACAAGGGGTGGACAGGCCTGTGCTAATCAGAACCAGCCACAAGCATATGGGAGGGCAGGGGTTTCCCACGTCGTGGTCGTCTCCGTCTTTTGTCATCATCCGTCCGTGTTGTCTTGTCGTCGCCGTCGGGGAGGTAGTCAAAGGGAAGGGGTTCCCCCGGGACGAGACCCAGAGCTCGCCATTAGTTTCAGGGAGTGAAACTCCCCCTATTCACGGGCCAAACGCGAGAAGGTGTCGAGTTGGAAATTTGAAGGCCCGGTTCCCCGACGACGACCCAGAGCCTCGCATTAGTTTCAGGGAGTGAAACTCCCCTATTCACGGGCCAAACCGCGAGAAGATGTCGAGGTGGAATTTGAAGGCGAAAAAGAGCCACTGCCTAACATAACCACATCCAGGGAAAAGGAACAGATCACTATACTGGGGAACTTTGCCGCCAGTGGGGACTGTGTCCCTCCTATGCTGGTATATCAATACAAAAGAGTATCAGTCATAGTGAGGGAAAAATTCCCAAAGGACTGGTACTTAGGCAAAACAGATTTCCGGTTGGATGCAGGGCCCCATGTTCTTGGAGTACCTTCCGTACTTCAAGACATGGCTACTGGACCGTGAAGCCAAGAATCCAGAGCCTACACTGATATCCCCTCCTGAACTTCTTCTTGTAGATCCATAGAAGTCATCTAAATGTCGAGTGCAGTGACTTTTGCCGAGATAACGGAATGGAAAACGTCTACCTCAGACATGGAAGTCTACCATAAACCACGAACATTCATGCAGACTCCTCAAACTTTACAAAATGCTCCCGAAACCATGCTACCTGTTGCAAGTCTATGCCAGTAACAAGAAGTAAGACAAATCCTACCCGTCAAATCTCACAATTATGCACACAAAAACATAGAATATAAATTTAACTTCTCTTTGAAAGGAGCGATTGAGAATGGACAAGACGCGTCCGGGGGTCCAGGGTGAGGAAGGGGAACCACTCGCGAGCAGTACACGGCGCAGGTATGCGACAAAAAGGTGACGCCTACCCTGGGAAACATGGAACCCCGTCAACGAGCGGTTCCCGATCGCTTGGAATAAACAGAGAATGTGAATGCGCCTTCGATTTGTTTGATTGGATATCTTAACGTTCATATTTATTAACTTGGCAATCGAGCGATGGGTGGGCCGTCAGGGTGACGCGGGAAAACAAGGGGGAACAGGCCTGCGCTGGTCAGAACCAGCCATAAGCAAATGGGGGGGGCAGGGTTTTTCCCCCGTCAAGTCGTCTCCGTCTGTGTCATCATCCGTCCGTGATATCATGTGCGTCGCCGTCGGGAGGAAGTCAAAAGGGGAAAGGGGAAAGTTCCCCGACGGAAGTTCCAGGCTCGCCATTTTTTTTAGGGAGTGAACTCCCTACTCACGGGCCAAACACGAGGGAAGGTTGCGGTTGGACTTAGGTGCAGGGGGTGAGGCCTTGTGTTTGTGTTAGTAATAAGCCTTGTTAAAGTAAGTTATGTGTTTTTAATAAATAACGTTTTATACGCAAAATGATCCATTGACTATTAGGCCGGCAGGGACAGCTGGCAGTATTTCAGCGTTTGGTGGGGATGGTGGCGCTGGTTCGGGGGTCGCGGTGCCGGGGGCGTTCCGGAGTTGGGGACCGGTCAACCAAAAAATCTTTTTTTCGTTGTTTTTTATTTGGTGATTGTTTTTTGTTGTTTAGCAACAACAACTGATAAAAACCGTAACCTCAAAACTTTAGCTTTATTTGTAACGGGCACAAATAAACGTATCTGAGTTGTTGTTAGCGTAGCTTCACATGGGAAAACAATTATTTGGAAATCTCATCCAGCTTCGTGTACGCATCGACTCTGCAGCCAAAGGTATGCTACCTAGTTTTATATCCCCGCGGCGGAGGACCGTTTCTAAAGTTTGGGGGGTCATATCCATCAGCAGGTTTTGAGGGCCAGCTGGTGTTTTGGGGCCAAGCCCCCGCCGCCGGAGGCCTTTTGGAGTATTTAGAAGAGATCGTCGTGAATTTTTGCACATTTTGCGTGGACCCAAGTTTTTACACGTGGGTTGGTCACACAAAATCCATGCTACTTCCTTGTTAACTTGGGTATTTGTTTCTTCATTATTATTGCTGATACCACACTTGCAGTGTTTTATCCATTTTTTTGAAAATTTTTGTTTAATTTTCTTTTCAGTCAGATGAGGTCTTATGTGCCGTAGCGAAAGTATTTTGAAATGAGCAAGAGAGAAATCTCGTTTTAGAATGACATCCTTGCGTAGTGAGGAAAAAGCAATTAGTGCAAATAGTGTTCCCCTTAGAGACAGCATATGTTTGCGTTGCAGCAATCGGGGAAATGAAAATATGTGTCCAATTTGTAGATCAGAGTCTCGAGCCCTCATACAAAAGGAAGTTTGACATGGACGTCACAAGCTGTGATGAATTAGAAAGAAAGCTCCAATACCTAGAAAAAACCGCGAAGCTAGTAGGACTAGAAATTATGACAATTTCTTTTTGCCACGCCAGAAAGGCAGGAACTTAATATGATAGAGAAGGCCGTTGCTATACATTACGAGAAAATAAAAAATTGAAGGTATGAATATTAAATTAAACACACACCTTGAACTACATGCATTGCTCGTCTCCGAATGTTGTATTGAATTTGGTGAGATGGCTGAGGAAAACCACGCGATGAACAGTTTTACAACAGGCGTTATTGACCCAAATGTGATTATAGCATTCGATTAATTGGATATTGCTCAACGTTCATATTTATGCAACTAGGCTAATCGAGACGAAGGGAGGGACGTAAGGTTTGATTGGATACTGCTTTTAAATCTCATATTTATGCAATTGGCTAATCGAGACGAAGGGAGGGACGTAAGGGATGACGCGGGGGGACAAGGGGTGGACAGGCCTGTGCTGGTCAGAACCAGCCACAAGCGTATGGGGAGGGCAGGGGTTCCACCACGTCGTGGTCGTCTCAGTCTGTGTCATCATCCGTCCGTGTTGTCATTGTCGTCGCCGTCGGGGAGGTAGTCAAAGGGAAGGGGAAAGTTCCCCGACGACGACCCAGAGCTCACCATTGTTGATCTCACCATGATTGTTCTTGTTGCTTGATTTGGAATTTGGACTTTTCTGCAGTCGGAAACAACGGACGACATTATGGCTCGCAAATTAAAGGCCACAAAAAAACTTCACGTGCTCAATTTGTAAAAAAAAATCCCTGAAAAGCCTTCATGAACACCTATCTAAGGTGCACAAATTGTTGCCAAACAAGGTTAAAACCTTCATGGACCGTTATACGCTCAGGCGTAACCTGGGGATCCGGCAACCTGGGCGGGTCCCCGGGCAGGCGGCAGATAGTTCGGTGAGGACGCGTACATAGCTTGTGATGTGTTATTGACAGTATTTGACCGGGTATTGACATTTGTGCATTTCTTATCTCCAGTCGGAGGCAGTCGGTAGCAATTAATATTCCGAGGCCATCAAGGATGGGAGACTGAGCATCTAGCGCTTTGGTAAGCAAAGCTTATTTATGTAATTGCCTCAATCATATTCTGATTCTCAATATTCCAGATCCACACGAATGGAGGCTAAAATGGAAACTATATGAAACAGCTGGCAAGTGCAGAATGGCACGATGTTCCCCCCGAAATCCAAAGGATGTTTAAAGCTGTCGTCAGCCACATTTATCATGTTAGTGGAAACACACGCACACAACAAGGCAGTGATTCCTAGCTGTTCTGAATCAAGTCCATTCCGTCTTATAAATTGATTTTACATGGTTTATATAATGAAAGTGTTGTTGATAAGTATATTTATGTGTGGGTCTAAGACGGTGTAATCAGCACCATTTTTAGTGGGTAAGTTCCACTATTTGTACAAGAGATATTAGAGTTTTTATAATTTGACATTTTGTTGAAGAAGATTGTTTGACAGGACATTTTTGATGTTGCTATGGTTTCATAAATGGTAGACATTTGTTATCTATTAAGCTCTTTGGGTAAAGATGAAACATTCAAACGATTTAGGATATCACACGTCATGGCAATGACGTTACAAAAGTGCCCTTAATGTTACAAAGGAGGACGCACGGGTCCACAGTGCAAAGTAGCCATTAACCATATAATGTTTAGGGCTCAAGAAGGAAGACTTTAGTAGCGAATAAGAATTAAAATTTGAAGAGTGGATGTGCAAAGAGTGTATGAGTGAACGCTCATTGGACAAGGTGGTCTAGCCAGAGCTTGATAGTATCATATG
>JAMZAV010008839.1:0-27172 GCA_024449915.1 Sweltsa coloradensis | reverse complement strand
TTTTTCCCGTTTTTCTTTTCCGCCGACGAAATCATGCGTTTGTACCAGCCTTTGCATTTTGACGAAATCATGCGTTTGTACCAGCCATGCATTGACGAAAATCGCGCGTTTGCACCATCCTTTCGGTCTGACTCCGCCCAACGCTCTGGCTGCGCGCAACGATGTGCACTAGATCGGACTTCTAGATGAATTGCAACTTTGTTCGACGATGTTTATTAGCGTTGTTTCTTTTCACCATTCTCCCACGTACGTAATATTCAACTTGCTTTATGCCGTTATTAGCGTTGAATAACCAAAGACGAGTAATGACGGTCGTAGGGCCCTATTACTCCAGCGGGAACAGCCCCGGAAGAGCCAAGGACACAGCATCATAGAGAAATAACCGCACAGCATCTAGCATAGCCGCGCCCACGTCGTAGCGATTGGTCGCTCCGACGTCAGCTGTTCGTTTGGCGTGTGAGCGGGAGGTTTAAAAGGAGCAGATTGGCGTGTTTTATTACTTCTACCCGACCCGACTTTTTCGGGTGGGAAATTTGACGGCCCCGACCCGAGGTCGGGTAATTTTACCTACCCCGAAAATTCCCCGTTTTTTTTCGGGTACCCGCACATCCCTACTTTTAATTATCAGGACACAGTTTCACAAATTTGACAAGCAATAGAACAAGAACAAGTTTAAAAATTTGTTATATTTAATAGTGAAAAGTAAAACCCAAAGAATAAACTCTTAAACAATTGCAATCCAGAGCTTACTAATGTAAAAAAAGTAAAGTACAGTAAAAGATAAAGATGGAACCAAGTACAACACTAGCGATGTACAAATTTGCACATTTTTTAACACAGAAATATTTTCGATTTGGATAGTCGGGAAACACTACCCATAAATGGAATAATAATATTTTAATACTAGGGAAAACGCTTAAGTCCCGCCGCGTTGTTGGATGAGCGTAATTGGTGCATTGAGCTGTCATGTGTTATGCGAATTTTTTTGTTGCCTGTGAAAAAATCATTACTTAGTCGAAGATTTTTTAAATTAAATTAAATTAAATTAAAAATTAACTTAATTTTTTTTAATAAATCGTAATTTTACGTAATTTTAAAAAAGAAATTTTTTTGTAAAATTTGCAATTTTCATAAGAAATAATTATTCGATTGCGCTCAAATTTTACACGAGTATATTAATTCATAAAATTAAGGGTTATATAAAAAAATCATTAAAAATAGGATAAGCATGTAGGTGTTATATGTCAAAGAATTGTTTTAAAAAAGAAAAAACCCGAAAAATTTCGATTTTAAAATGAGAAAAAATTTTTTCTTTACGCTCAAATTTCACAGATATCGAAAATCATAAATTAAGGTTCTTTTAAAAAAATCTTTACAATCGGATAAAGCATGTAAGTGTTATAAGTCCAAAAATTTTTTTTTAAAATCGAAAAAATTTTTAAAATTGCGTTATTTATAAGAAAAATTTTCCCGATTGCGCTCAAAACGTGGCATTTCTAAGTTCAGAGATTCAAAGGGCCCCTCCAAAAAATTTTCATTGAATGGGAGTATCGGTTTAGCCGGGAATGTGTTAACAAACACACAAAAAACAAAAAAAAAAAAAAGAAAGAAAAAAAAAAAAAAAAAAAATTTCCCGTTTTTTTTTTTTCTCCATGAGTGAAATGGAATTTTCGCTTCGCTCGCACGTTTCATCCAAAATTTAAAAATGAAAAAAAGTTTTTTCCCAAAAGGGGTTCCCATTCAGATCTATAATGCAAAACTACAATTCAAAAGTTAAAATTTTTCCCCCCTCTCAGGGGGTCTAGTTGGCTAAGGCCGACTACGGGGATGTGAGAGACTCGATTAAAAACCCGGCGGGATGGACTTTATTAAAGTTTAAACACAAAAATTTTATGAGCAACACTCTGATACTTATAGTTATTTTGTACCCAAAAATGAATTCTTACCTGGAAAGAACAATGAGATTGTGAAGATCAATGGTGAAGTTGGGGGCCCTTTTACGCTCTCCCCAAAAGTCCCTTGAATTATACGAAGAAAGACAAATTAAATTAAAATTTAAAAACCAAATTACTATTTTAAAAAAATTTGGGAAACTTGCAAACGCTTTTTCAGGGCGCGTTGTTTGGTGAGCTAATTGGTGCATTGAGCTCAGGGGTTTTTTGGATTTTTGTTTTTTTGGAAAAAAATTAAAATAAGTTTAAAATTATTTTTAAATTAATTAAACAAATAAAAAAAACCATTTTTTTTTTAATTTAATCGTAATTTTAAAAAAAAAAAAAAAATAAAAAAATTTCGTTTTGCTAAGAAATAATTATTCGATTTAGCTCAAATTTTACACGAAAATATAAAAATTTATAAAATTAAGGTTTTTTGAAACAATCATTACAATAGGATAAAGCGTGTAGGTTTCGAAGTCAAAAAATTGTTTAAAAAAAAAAAAAAACTGCAAATTTTTGATGAAAAAAAAATTTTTCGATTTTGCTCAAATTTTACACGAATATCTTAATTTATAAAAAAATTAAGGCTGGGAAAAAACATTTAAAACGGATAAAGCATGTAGGTTTATAAGTCGAAGAAATGTATAAAAAACGAAAAAAAAATCGTTTTTAAAATTTCGTTTTTATGAAAATAATTTTCCGATTGCGCTCAAAAAAGTGGCGTGGCAGTTTTAGAGATTTGAGGTCTCCATAAAATTTCTCCCCAATTGACGACTCGAAATGGGCGGAGCTTTTAAAACGATCGATAGGTCAGTGACAAGTATTGGGTATAAATCCTCATTTTGCAAGTGGCGCCTGGAACGGCGCATCATTATCACGCCTAACTTTTATTTTATTCATTTTTTGGACAATACTTAAAAGAATAAAAAGCAACATACTTCCTTTTAAAAGCGATTATTTTGATTAATTTACAAAGTCTTAGCTTGTTATAAAATGTACGATCACACAAGTGAAAATTATCAATGACTTAAGTTTTCTCATTAATTAATTTGACAAAAAACTACTGATCGGATTTCGACAAGAATTCTTTGTAAAAATGCATCAGACTGTTTAGACAAGAAATATTAAATAACTTTCTAGATAGAAAGTGCACTGAACGAAAATTTAAAAGCATAGAGTAATATGCAGCGTGCACTTTTCACGGCTCATCCGCAGTCAAGAGTGCCGTATTTTAGATAAAAAAACACATACCCTGCATTATCTCTATGCTGCAAAGTTTCGTTTAGTGCACTTTTATCTAGAAAGGTTAGTTTATATTTTTTTGTCTAAAAAGTCTGATGCATATTTTTAAAGAGGTCCCTTTTCGAAAATCCGATCAGTGGTTTTTGTCAAATAAATTATTGAGAAAACTTAAGTCATTGATAATTTTCACATGTATGATGCGTTATTGTTATAACAGCTAACGACCCGTGTCAAAAAAAATCGAAATAATCGCTATTACAAAGAATGATATATTTGCTAAATTTTATTCATTTAAATATTGTCCAAATAATGAATAGAATAAAAGTTAGAGCGTGATAAGTGTTGCGCCGTGAAGCAAGCTTTCAACTTGCGAAATGAGGATTTATACCAACTTATTCCGCCATGTTGCCTCGTGACGTCAGGAGGCGGATACATTTCAAGTCGTCAATTGGAGTATTGGTTTAGCCGGAATCGTGCTAAAAGACACACAAAAATACAAAAAAAAAGAATGAAAAAAAGAAAAAAATAACATTCCAGTTTTTTTTCCCTCCAGTGTAGTGAAATGGAATCTTCGCTTCGCTCATCCAATCATTGACCAAGTAAGCATACTGTAAAAAAAAAATAATAATATGCAGTGACACGAGATGTTAGACAGTACGGTTGAAATAACGTTTGTTGGGTGTGGCTCTGTGGCCAATCCTGCTTTCAATGCACAAGGCCCAGGGTTCAAATTCTACTGGCAGAAGATGTTTAAAACTTCTAATATAGACCGAAGGCCATGAATTTCTTTTGCTTGGGAATGTGTACATGATGACTGATGTGATAAGTTTGGACTTTGGAGCCATTCTAGCAACAAGGCTCAAATTTAATTAGTATAGGGTGGTTTTCCGAATATGATGTTCCAATACGTAGAACTAGGCCACCACCAACACATCTTCTGTGTGGTTCTGGTTCTGGTTCACTTTCTGTAGACAATCGTTGTAAAATCGATTATGTATGGTGTCGGTATGTTCAAGCAAATAATGTCAGTTGCCATTCACGACGAAGCACCACAATCAAGACTTATACATTCTATGTACTATGTTCCTACTTTCTTGTGATTATTCATTCCTCAAATTTACGTTAAGGTTAAAGCCCCCCTAGCCATACAAGGAGTGTTCCCATTGGTTAGGTTCGGGCCTTGTCCCCACCTGTTGAATCCTATTATAGCAGCTTAGGTATAAATATGGCCTGCTTCATCATTCATCTCATCAGTCTTGAAGAGGCCACCAACATGGGTGGCGAAACGTCGAGCAGTCATAATCGACACGACACAACAGCCCAAGGATCATACAGAAGAACTTGGGTTAAGGTTGGATTTGACATGATGAACAAATCGAAAAATTTGACTTTTGATTCAACATCGATTTGCCATCTTTAAAAAAAATAAAGGGAAATCATTTTTGAAACTATGTAAAATCCATATAGTAAATGTATTTTTACTTTTTGCTTCATTACATTACCTATTTTTTATATTAAAACATGAAAAAAAAGTCCTCCATAAAAAATAAAATAAAAAATTGATGTCGAAAAGAATTTTGATGTTGATTTTTCCCCGATGTGAAGTCGTAATTATTGGTTTGACATCGATTACGACTTTATAATCGAATCCCAACCCTTTTATGGGTACATGATACACTCTTTTGTTAAATACATTTTAAATCAGTTTTCGCCTTGCATTTGGTGTCTGCTTGCAATCGAGTAAATAGGGTAGTTGCATGCATATGTACAGTCATAGACATAATTAAATCAAGAGGTCTTTTTAATTTACGTCGATCATTGCAGTTCACAGGTCGATACAAATCACGTGCACAGAAGACCCCCACGGGATGTCGACTAAAGAGGTATCTTCCAGACCTCTTGATTTAATTATGTCCACGGCTGTACACAGTGAAATAAAATTCAAGACATGCATTCTCCTACCTCTTGAATGTCGTCTGGCATTGTGAATGTGGCATGTTTCATGGCCGTCAGATAGGCTCTTATACTGGCCAAGAGAGAGTCTTTGAGGTAGTGTCTTGCAGCCTGGAATATCTCTGTCCTGGTGGCCAGGCACGTAGCATCCGGTTCCAGGATCACGTTCACGTCGCACTGGAACACACCGAGTTGCACTCTCAAGCTCTCAGTACACTCACTGGATTGTACTCTCAACTCAAGCTAAACCACATCTTGAAGGTTTTAGATATACAAGGACATCAGTCACATCACAACTCACAACCCTCGGATTTGCTGTAGATGTAAAAATTTTACTAATAAAAAAATAACTACTGTTTGGCTAAACCCAGGAGATGTTAGCTTGTAGCAGTAAATAATTATAAACTATTTAACCCATCTGCACCCATAAGCGTACCAGTACGCATATTTAATACCCAACACTATAGCCATAAGCGTACTGGTACGCAATTGCGCGCGCCTGCATTCAAATAAGCATAGGCGGCAAACTACTGGTCGGAAAGTCGATCGAACAGCTTTTTCTTGAAGGGGTAGCATGTGGCTCTACCTAGCGTCACTTTTATGAACTTGGTTCATTTGTTTTCGATTTATCATCGACTCTTTTATTGAGCGGAATATTGGCGAACTTCTGAGTAAACATGGCGTGTTCTGACAGGCGTGATTTCGGTTTGCGTAAGAAAAACGACGATATTTCTCAGATTTTTGGATGTTTTAGGCTCGGATTTTTGTGACAGTTATAGTGAAAGTGAAAACAATGACTCGTGTTTGCTTAGCCTAGGCCTGTAACAGTTATAAGTGATAGTGACAGTGATGATGCAGATGTAAATATTGACGACAGTAGTGAAGAGAATGTAAATATTGATGATAGATCGGTGATGGAAGTGGATGAAAGCTAGTGATGAAGACCCGCCAAACGTAAATGTGCGTAGGGCTAGGCCTAGGTGGATGTTTTGGGAGGGGTGGGGATCGTTAAGTTTTGACACTTTTAGTGGAGCTCTGTAACTAAGTGGAGCGCGCCTGAAAAGTGCGTGGTTTCGGGGGTCGCGCGCCTTACTGACCGTGCGGGTGGGGATGGGTTAATAATTACAGTGGAACTTTGAATGTATGTTACCGAATTCTTGATTGTGTGAACCTTGTTTGTCCCAAAATTTTTACTATAAGAACAATGTTAAATTTGCCTTGAATTAACGTATTTTGTATTTATAGATTCTTTGACTTTGCATATCGTATTTCAAGTCCCGAATCATAATATATGGCCTTGAATTTACGAATCTATGCTGCCGAACGCTGTGGAGAACGAGGGATGTTGTTATTTACTGGTCCGAGTGTCGCCCGCTTTGACAGCTCAACACGTGCCGTTGACCGCATGGGTAATGTAGTCCCTTTCCTCCCCCCTCATTAGCAGCAGTCCTTGTAATGTGAGGTTGAGTGGCTCTCCGTTTGCCCCCCCCCTTCATTATCCCACCCATACGATCGTAGTATTTCAGCACTGCCGACGAATGCAATCCGATACTTGACCGGCCTACCCACTCCACTCCCCTCCCCCCAACCAAGCTTGAATAAGCATATGAATTTAAGCACATGTTTGATGTTTCTAAGCCGTGTGATTATTTTATTGTATCCGACGAAATCGACTGCAGTCTTGAGCAGCAAGGTCTGTACATAAGATAACGCTGCTCTCTCGGGAATAAAAGTAGCAGATTAACAGCTGCTGTTATGTCCACATGTCTTTTCTCTCTCTCCTCCCACCCACCTGCATATACATTCTACATCGCTACAAAGCGCAAGTAAATGTAATGCCTAGGGCTGTGCGAGCCTAGAATTTTAAAGTCAAGCCGAGCCGAGTCTTAAAAAAAAGCTTAATTTTCAAGCCGAGCCAAGCTTTTTCGAAAAAGATATTAAAAAATTTAAAAAAATTAAAAATGGTAAGGCTACATATTTTCTAGGGATGTCATCGGGTACCCGGTTCCAGAAATTACCCGGAGCCGATTATAAGATCAGGGTATTTTTCGCGACCGTTTTTAGGCTAATTCACGGGTTTATTATTTTACGCGCTACGTCGATGCGATCTTTCCCTCGGAGCCTGCCCGCTGCCTGCAGAGTCGATAAAGAAGACCCGGGGAAACTTCTTTGTCGACTCTGCTAAAGAGTAACTCGAGTTGACAACAGAGCGCGTTGTAAGCCAACACGTGACACCTGCGTGAACTGCGTGCGCGTTCGGTCGATCCAATCCAACCAACTCAACTCACAGCTGACGAAGAACAAAGATGGTCGGTGTGGAACTAGTTGGAAGAAGAATTATTGCGATGTGATCATGTTTCTACGATCACGACGCATTGGATTGTTATTCCTTGGCTTATCTCCTTTCTTTCCTAGGCTTATTTTGCGATGAAAGCTTCAGCGCGGGCGATAGTGTGATAGGTTTTCCCACATGAGAGAGAGAGAGACACGTTTGCATTCTAGGCCTAGGCCTATCGCATTCTACTGTGTCGACCGTCGAGTCGACTGTTGACCGCATTCTTCTTCCGCTAAAGTCTTTGTTGACAAGACAGTCTGTTGAGTGTTGATGAAAATGAGCGTGTGTACTGCGTGTTTTTGTAGGCTCGGCTCGAATAAATTGAGCCTAAAATCAAGCTCGGCTCTGCGCGAGCTCAAAACTGAAGCTCGAGAAATCGAGTACTCGCACAGCCCTAGTAATGCCGCACCCGCTTGAATGTAAACTGATCTTTTTTGTGCTTGGCCCATCCACAGACAGAGATTACTGTTGTAGAAATCCAATGACCTTCAGCAATCTACCATTATATTTACTACGTAATAAACTTGGCGTGTGCACATTGAATTGAGATAAGTTATTAAAATGTTGTTTGTAGTTTATTTTTATGTCTCTTTATGTATTTATTTTTTTGATGAAATTTCCAGCTGCTCAAAATGGGTTTTTCCGCTCATGCGATTTTATTCACAGAACAGATAATACACAGCATAATTACCCCTCCCCCTCCCGCGCGAGGTTGGCCCCGGTGATGTCGTGTCATTGTTTAATGCTGGCTACACTACACTCGTCTTTGGCAGTCTTTGTGACGGTGAAGGTCGTTCATCTCAGAAGTCTTGTCTCTGTGAAGTTCGATTTCAGCTAGGGTGTGCGAATATTCGAAATTTTCGAAGTATTCGAGAATAATTTACTATTCGTATTCGATTCGAAACTCGAATAGTAACTATTCGAAATTTCCGAAGTATTCGAATTTCCGAAGTATTCGAATTTCCGAAGTATTCGATATATACGAAGTATTCGTTTTGAATTGGCTTCGAACTTCCCGCCGTAACCTGTCGACCGCAGAAACTACATTATCGACCGACAATAAATGCGCATGGCTAACACCTTTTAGAACGTTTCCTCTTCTTTAAACACGTCGTATGTACCACGGTAATTGTATTTTTAAAGTATTTCTCATCGTTTGATTAATCGTTAAATTAAAATTAGTAATAATAAGATTTATTAATAAATATAAGGTTATTAATATTATTGCACCATTCTGCGCTCGCACTCCCAAATATTGGCTAACCTGTGAAATTGGCGTGAATGTGCGTCTGTCGGCCCACTCCCCCCCCGACCCATCACGACTTTGTGTGAAACGTCGTGTCAGTAAGGAAAGGTGATGAATTTGTAGTTTTGACTTTTGAAACAAATTTATTAAATCGAATATCGACGTGAGACGGGTTAAAAGACAGTGTAGGTCTCTGCCCGATCCTGAACGGATGATGAAGAAGAGGCAGGTCTTGACCCTGAACCGGGGCCTAGTAGGCCTAACCCAAAAAAAAAGAAGCGTAAGAAAAGCGAGATTTGGGATTTTTAAACAGCCAGGGAAATGGGACTGAAGCCCAATGTGTGAAGTGCAAAAAAATATTAAAAACCCCGACTGGTAAGCACCCAGAATTATAGACAAACCTTTTTAGCTTCATTTTAGGCCTGTTGTAGGCCTAGGCTAGGCCTACCCTAGACCGCCTAGGCCTAGCCCTAGACCACCTAGGCCTAGCCCTAGACCACCTAGGCCTAGCCCTAGACCGCCTAGGCCTAGGGCCTAGCCTACCCCAAACCCCAAACCTAGGCCTAGGTTTTTGTTTTGGTGGGCTGATCAACTTTCTTTTTCTTTGGCAGGTACTACTACAACACTCAAAAATCATTTAAATGGACACCCTGATGCATTAGCTAAATATAATGAAAATGATCAAAAAAAATGAATCTAAAGTTAGTGTTACCAAAAGCTAAAATCTACCAATGGCATTGACAGTTTTTTTAAATCAAAGCTAACGAATGCAAAAAAAAAGGAAATCACAAAAGGCATTACAGAGATGATCGTCACTGATCTAAGACCATATTCATGTTGGAAGATCGGGGGATTTGTGAATTTATTTTAACAATTTTTGGAACCCAAAACCTATGTAATTCCATCGCGGACTACTTTTAAAGGACACATATTCCCCCAACTGTACACTGAAACGAAGCAGCATATTGCTAACATCTTGAAATCTGATGTTAATAATGAGTTTGGTCTTGGCCTAGGAGTAGGGAGCATTTCTATAACTACAGATGGGTGGAAGTCGAGAAGTGGGGACGTATTGTCTCTGACGCTGCATTATTTAAATGCAAAATTTGATTATCGTAAATTTCAGTTTAAGCATTCACAAATGACGAGAAAGCACTCTGCTGACAATTTGAGAAAACATATTGAACGTATGATGGACGATGGGAAATCCCTCACCGAAATTCAACAGTAGGTCCAGTTAATAATAAATATATAAGTTATTTTAAATTTAAAACTTAAGCTAAGAGATTTGTTATGGCCTACTCCTGTCTCGAAAAAAAAAAATGCCTACTTTTTTCCCTTCTAGGGTCAAATGAAAATTTAATATTCATAGTAGTAGGGTGTATGTCTAGGCAAAACAAATATTTACCAGCAATTTTGAATGTAGGCTAATTTAAATGCAAATTCATAATAATTATCATTGCCCATATTCATTACAGATACCTTTATCATAGTAAGCGACAATGAAACGAAATATAAAAGGCTACAAAAAGTCGCTCGTCTGGCGAAGATGATTCCTGGACACACGTTAGGTGTTTTGGACACACATTGCAACTAGCAATAAGTGATGCCAAATCCAACACTCAAAGTGTTAAAGATTTACTTAAAAAAGGGCACGAACTATTGTGGGACATTTTCATTCATCTGACCCAGCCCGGCGACTCCTTCACACAACACAACAGAGTTTGCAGTTGCCAATTCTGAACGTAGTCCAAGAAGTTGACACGAGGTGGAATAGCGAATACGCAATGCTCCAGCGCCTTTTAGATTTGAAAGATTCTCTCTTAAATATTATGATTGATTACGACGTAGTGACAGGGTTTACAGCCTCTGACTGGAAATTGATAAAGGGACTTGTGACTGTCCTAAAGCCTATGGATGAGGCACTACAATGTCAAGTGGTGTGAAATATCCTACGACTTTTAATGGTTATTCCTCTTATTGAAGGGATGCTTGGGGCTATCAAAACCCACCTACAAAACGCAGTTAATGTTCTGGCATTCAATTGCTAAGGAACTGGGGGAAGGCTATTAAAGCAAGGTTTCCTGTGCCAAAATCTAAACCCCATTTCTGATGTCAGCAATGTTTTTGGACCCCGATTTAAAAACATATTTCTTGATCAACATGAGAAAGGGGTTTTTCAATTTTCTGGAATCGGAACTGCCAGCTAAAGTACGCATTGAACCTGAAGGTGTGTCTTGACTTTATTTAACTCAACTCGTTTTGCTTGATTGATTATGATCTTGATGTTCTAAATAGGCCTATTCAAAAATTAAGTTTGATTTTATTACCATCCATTTATTTATATTACATTACATTTACAGATGAGATGGAGACGCAGCTCCTTCAACTTCAACATCTGGGACAGGGTCTAATTTTTTGGGACTTTCTAACTCCATTGCAAGCAAGCAAACACAAACTGGCACCACCACAGAAAAGCTGAGGAGGAACTCGCTCGATACACTCGAGTACCGGTATCAGCACTAAAGATAAAAGCATACAATTGGTGGAAAGAAGTGGGACTGTTGTCATTTCCTAATTTAGCTATTCTTGCAAGGAAGTATCTCCCCATACCAGCAACGTCTGTGCCAAGTGAGCGTTTATTTTCGACATCGGGTAATGTTTGGGAACGCGAAGGAGAGAGAGGTTGCTTCCCAAACATGTCGAGCAGCTCACGTTCTTACACGACAATCTAAAGACTAAGCATTACAAAATTGACAAGTTTAAAACTTTTTTCAACATTTAGAGTGCGGTCTATCTTGTTCCTATGTAATTTGTGTTGTTGGTTACTACCGGTATCTTGTATTTGCATTTGCAATTACTGATTTATGTTTGTTTTTAAAACCCTACATGTGCAATTTGCAGGTTTTCTGCACTTTTTCTAATAATTTCTCTAACTTGCTCTGCAAATTTTTTGTTGAACAATAAGTTCAGTATGTGTTCAGTATTTAAAAATATGTAGGCCTATGGATCAAGAGGGAGATGAACTGAATATTTTAGGTATGTTACAAGTAATTAGTAATGCAATCTACATGTGCAATTTGCAGGTTACGGGCCTTTTTCTAATAATTTCTCTAACTTGCTCTGCAAATGTTTTGTTGAACAATAAGTTCAGTATGTTTCAGTATTAAATATATGTAGGCCAATGGATCCCAAAGGGGGGAGATGAACTGAATATTTTAGGTATGTTTTCTAAGTAATTAGCAATGAAATCATACATGTGCAATTGCAGGTTACGGCACTTTTCTAATAATTTCTCTAACTTGCTCTGCAAATGTTTTTTTGAACAATAAGTTCAGTATGTGTTTAGTATTAAATATATGTAGGCCAATGGATCAAGGAGGGAGATGAACTGAAATTTTAGGTATGTTTTCTAAGTAATTAGTAATGCAATCATACATGTGCAATTTGCAGGTTACTGAACTTTTTCTAATAATTTTTCTAACTTGCTCTTCAATATAAAAATATGTAGGCCTATGGATCAAGGAGAGAGGTGAACTGATATTTTAGGTATGTTACTAAGTAATTAGTAATGTAATATATTGTCTTATGCAATTTACAGTTTACTGCATATTATTTGACTTGTATTTGCTTGCACTGCTGTACAATAAGTCAATAAACCTAGAAAATCAATTATAATAATATGTATTAATTACTTATGTGTAGTACTACTGCATTATTGTGGGATATTCGACTTCGATATTCGACTTTTTGATTTTTGTACTATTCGATATTCGTATTCAAACTAAAAAAACCACTATTCGCACACCCCCTAATTTCAGCATGTATTAAAGATTCAACGGTGTTTTTTAAGTGTCTGTATCATATGTGCCGACACGTTTTATCGCTTTTAGAGTGATAAAAGGAGGATTTATGTCGAAGGAAGGATCACAATGATATTTGGAACATTTTTGATACACCTATTACCTTATTACCTTATTTGATACATTAATGTTACATTAATGTATCAAATAAGGCAAAAAAGAACAATTTTCCCTCTTTACTTAAATCCGAGCTACATCTTTTTCCCAATTAGCTCGGATTTAGAGAGACTTTACTTTTTTTGAAACAAATAACATGTATTGCTCATAGGGCTGTGCGAGTGCGAGCCTAGAATTTTAAGTCGGGGCCGACCCGAGTATTATTTTTTATTTTTTTTTAAAGGTTGCTAATATTTTCTAGGTATGACAGCGGGTACCCGGTTCTAAGAAATTACCCGGAGCCGATTTAAGATCTGGGTATTTTTCGCGAGCGTTTTTAGGCAAAGTCACTGGTTTAATTTACCCGCTTCGTCGATTCCCGCGGAGCCTGCCCGCTGCCTAAAGAGTAGGCCTACCTCGAGTCGACAACAGAGTGCGTTGTAAGCTGACACGTGCTTCCGTCTGTCTTGTCTATCCGGCCGGCCGCCCAACCACTCATGCCCATGCCTACGAGTGAGCGCAAGAGAGATAGATGAGGTGATATTCTCCAGCAACCGAGCCTGTGCAAACTAGGTGCGCGTACGATCCAACCAACTCACACTCACAGTCACATCACAGCTGACCAAGAACAAAAATGGTCGGTGTGGAGCTCGGCTCTCGAGCCTAAAACCAAGCTCGGCTCGGCGCGAGCCCCCAAGATGAAGCTCGAAAAAGCTCGAAAAATCGAGTACTTGGGACAGCCCTATTTTGCTCATGGAGAAATGCAGGGAACTATGCAAAAAAAAAACGTATATTTGACAAAAAACGTTATGTTGAGGAACGGATAATTGAGACTTGACTGTACATCAAACAGAATTATTTTTCAACAAATAGGGTCAGCTACCCCTAATTTGATCATATTGTTGCTGCATTATAAGATAATTAACTGTAAACATTTCATTTACTGATAGTCGTGTGATCACAGCTGAGATAAAACAATAAAATACAATTCCAACATGCCACATTGACCTTTCATATTTTATCTTACTCATTTGATCTTGATGTATGTTTTTGACATGACCGTGCAATGTGTAGGCCTACCTTACTTATCAACAAAAAAACAATTTTGTGGATGAGGTAAGATGAAAGAGAAGAGAAAGGGACTGTTAAAATGGTTGGACAGGGACTTGGGCTAACTTACGGGTAACAGGGACTTGCCCTCCGAGAACACTAGCACTGGAAGGTTGGTCTCGTACTCCAGCGGGGTAGTACTGGAAGTCGTAGTTGACTCTCTGCATAGTGATGACGTTCTTCAGCGCCGTCATGTTGTGGACACCTGACAAGCACAACGGTTCTCAATTAATAAAGTATAGACAATATTTGGACTTATCATGTTCTTTCAATAAATTAATATATTAAATTAAAGTAAAGCAATATTTCGGGTACTTTCAGTACCCTTCAAAAGGCAACAAACAAACCAAAATATAAAACTCTTGTCTCCCAGCCAAGGTCGACACATCTAACAAACACTGCCATCTTGATCTCAATAAAAAATATTATTTAAATACAAAAATAAAAATAATACCACAATTATGCCCACAATAGTTTTTATGGCTTGGGACAAATCCTTCCAAATCCCCAAAAGTTTTTTCCCCAAGCCCTAGAAAATATTGTGGGCATGATTGTGGGATTATTTTTATTTTTTTAATTTGAATATATATTTTTAAATTTAGATCAAGATGGCAGTGTTTGTTAGATGTGTCCGACCTTGGCTGGGAGACAGAGTTTTATGTTTTGGTTTGTTTGTTTCCTTTTGAAGGGTACTGAAAGTACCCAAAATATTTTCTTTACTTAATTTAATTATCAATTTTTTAAAAGAACATGATAAGTCCAAATGTTTCTATACTTTAAACATAACTGTTCCAAGAATCTCAGTAGTTATATTTAAAAAAGGTTCTCAATTAGCAACAACGGGCATGTTGTACTAGTACCGCGACTGGGTTAAGTTAAAAAAAAATTTACTTCAACAATCAATAATTACGTAATTACGTACATGTTTATAAAGATAAAAAAGCAGACAAAGCAGCGAGTTAAGTATTCGGTTTGGCCTAGCCCTCATAAATTAGAGAAAGTACAAAGCGACACAACAAGAAACAAATGACTAGGGCCTAAGTGTGGAAAGTTAACAAGGCAAAAAACTGAAAATAGGAAGAAAAACGCTTTGGTGGTATGGTCAGAAAGGAAAAATGAAGCAAGACAGAATCCCACAAAGAGAATGAGTAGCTAGGACGTACATGGGGAGGGGGGGGGGGGGGGGGGGAGTACCAAGAGTCAGTTGTTCCAAGAGATAGGCCTAGATGAAAACCATAATATATAAAACTTAAAAACAACTAAATGTTTATTTTTATGTGTGCACACTGTTTTGACAACTATTCGATATTCGACTTCGATATTCGACTTTTTCTGTGTACTATTCGATATTCGTATTCGAACTCAAAAATCACTATTCGCACACCCCTAGAACAGCAGTTTATAAAGCTCCACACGTAAAGTTAGAAGAATTTTCAGATTGTTTTGATAGTTTAGTAAATAATTTAAAATTGGAAGCTAATGAATTTTTTTTCTAGGTGATTTCAACATTGATTTGAGTAAGAAGACATTACCAGTAAATAATTTCAAATTTCTCACTAAATCACATGGATTGGTACATTGATTAAGTCTGTTATAGGGTTAATAATAGGTCAGCTATTTTAATTGATCATGTTTATGCAAATCACAATGAAAATATTATTCAGTCAGGTTTTATAAGTGTAGGATTAAGTGATCATGAATAATTTATTGTGTGGTAAATTAATAAGCAAAATTTCTTCCTAAATTTGTAAATACTAGAAATTATAAAATGTTGATTGGAAGCAAGTAGATGAAGATATCTTAAGTGGTCCCATTAACCAAATTGGTATGGCGGTAAGTGCAGAGATAAATTAGAAATGTTTGTTAAAGTAGTCGTAGAACCTCTAAATGAGCATGCACCCCCCTTGAAATTAAGAGTTAAAGGTAGGCCAGCCCCATGGTTAACAGCAGAGATTAGGAAACCCCATGCATGGAGAGACCACTTGCGCAAAGAATTCAGAATTTTTAGAAGGCATTCAACGTGGGAGGAATACAAGAAAGTTAGAAATAAGGAAAATAATCAGATTCTTTTTTCTAAGCGTGAGCATTTTAAGTCTTCTTTGATAATGATATTTCTTCAAAATCTTTATGGTCCAGTTTATAATAAGTGACAGGTAACAAAGTAAAAAAAGAGTGTAGCAAAAGCCTCATTGACAGAGAATTGGGGTATCCTACACGTCTAATCCTGGCATTTGCTGTTTGTTACAGAAAGTTTTTTTGTGAACGATGTAGATTTTTCCAGTGAAATTTGTAAGTTTAAAGATTTAAATAGAAAAGAAGCAGATGATCTCCCGCATACAAAGGTAACTAATGAAAAAGTCATTTCAACAATTAAACGCCTTAAAATTAAAAGCTCGACAAAAACTTCAAGAGATTCCATGCATAGTATTCAAGAAATGCGCATCAATAGTCGGATTATTGGCGTATCTAATTTCCCATTTCTTTCTTGTAGGTGTTTTCCCAACACAGCTGAAATTGGCAAGGGTAACACCTATTTATAAGGGTAAAGGTAAAAAGAGTGATGGGAATTCTTATCGACCTATATAAACCCCTTCCAATTGTAGGGAAAATTATTGAAAATATTTTGCACATGAGGTTATTACATAAATTTGGATGCATCTAAATTTTTAAGTAAAAACCAACAGGGTTTTAAGGAAAAGGTAGATCAACGCAAAGTGCCCTTCTAGCATTTACAGTTTTTATCTATAAAGGGATTGACAACGGAATGGTAAGGTTGGAGCTTTTTTTGTTGATCTTAGGAAAGCATTGATTCAGTACCTTTTTTACCTCTTTTAAAAAAAACTAAAAACCAGGTATAACATAAGTCCTTATTTTCTATCAAATTGGCGGATTACTTTTAAAAAAGAAAAATGTTTATCAACCTTGGAAAATATAGTTCAAAAGATATTCAATATATTTGTGGAGTACCCCAAGGATCAATATTAGGACCCCTTTTATTATTCTTTACATAGATGATTATCTACTATAATGGGAGGGAAACAAATTTTTCTTATATGCTGATGACTTGGTCTTTTATTTAGAAGGTGTGGATGTTGAAGAGATTGTAAGACGTCTTCAAGAAGTTTTAAAGAGGATGGATGATTGGTTTAAAATTCAGGAACTTGATATTAATTATAGTAAAACAAAATTTTAAATTTTATGATTTTTCATAAGGCTAATGATAGAAGCATGAAAGATATTCATTTGACGTTGAAATTTTAAAGGAAGCTAATTTCTAGAGTATATGAATTTAAATATCTTGGGGTTTTTTTAGATTGTAATTTAGATTTTAAGAAACATTATGAATATGTATGTAATAAAGTATCATCAGCAATAGGAATATAAGTAGAATGAAAGAGTTTGTAACAGAGAGAATGTTGAGGTTACTTGTAGATTCTTATATTCACTCTATTTGATTATTGTTTTTGTGGTTTGGGCAGTAAGACCTTTTACCGAATATGTTGTACTTCAGAAGAGAATTGACCATCTGTTTGATTCAATTCCTATGAGCCAAGGGTTTACAATCTGAAAATCTGATTGCTTCACGATTTAGGAAAGAATGAAATATAGCGTACTGGTAAATACATACAATATATTGAATCGGTATGTATATCATGTATTTTACCCAATATTTTTCAATTTTTTGATCGTAATAGAAATTCTATTCTAATAAAGTCTTTTAAAGTTCCTAAATTAATTTCTGAATCAGGAGTATCCTTTTTGGGAAATTTAATTTCTTATGATATTAGAAGCCAGTTTACTGAGCAATAGGAATAGTACAATTTAAAAGTAAATTGAAGCAATGATAATGAATCGAAGAACAAAGAAGAATTGATTTTACTATTTTTTGTGGGGCATTGTCTCTGTGTTTATGTAATGTTAATTTATCTTCATATGTTCTTATTTATGATTTTGCTGTTCTCTTTTGTTTGTTCATATTGCTTGATTTTGATGTATTCAAAGTATTTCAATTGATATTTTTGCCTAGATTGTCTGGTTGCCGCCCACTGGTGGAACTTGCAACTGAGTTAGGTGTCCTGTATCATTTCGTGATCAGTTTTGACTTGAACAATTTTAATAATTATATATCTGATATAATTATAATATATTAGAGTCATAATCTTTTGCACTAAATTGTTATCAAGATTTGAACACAAGAATGATGGGTTGAACACAAAAAATGAAGATTCGCGTTCGGTGGTTTCTTCCGCGAAAGATGATTACTCCCTGATTTGCTGTTCCGATTTTTGGCAAACCCCATATTTGTTTGAGTGGGAATCGTCTAATAAATCAGTTTTTTTATTTTCGTTTTTCTTTTTTAATGTTTTTTTTTTTCTTCTTTCTTTCTTTTCTTTCTTTCTTTTTCTTCTTCTTCTTCTTCTTCTTCTTCTTCTTCTTCTTCTTCTTCTTCTTCTTCTTCTTCTTCTTTTTTTTTTCTTTTTTTCTTTCCCTTTTTCTTTTTTCTTTTTTTTTTTTTTTTTTTCTTTTTCCCCCCTTTCTTTCTTTTCTTTTCATTCTACACCCTTTTTTATATTTGATTCATTCATTAAATGCATATAATGTATATATATTTTTTATTTGTTACCAAAATTGTTGTGTTTAAATGCATTGTTGTTGTAATGCTACTATTTCAAATATTTACGAAAATGTAGTTTATTGTTGTTTCTGCATCTATGTAGTAATTAGATTTATTTAGTTGTCCTCCTTTGTAAATCAGTTTTTATAACTGAATAGGATAGACGTTAAATAATAAATAAATAAATAAATAAATAAAAGACCAAAATTTGGAGCGTCGAAGGATGAGGGAAATCATGGGAATTAATTAATGAAGAAAGACTCTGGGAGGACAGGATGTGCATTGTGCAGCCATTTGTCAATAATGTTTTATTTATAGGTCTAACATTCATTTTTTTTAATTTGGCTGGTCAAAACTGAAATAAGGGTGTGGCCATTACTCAATGGGTCCTAAAATAGGGTTAAAACTTACGTGGAAAACGCTAAAGTCCAGTCGCGTTGTTGAGCGAGCACCGGTACGTGCAACACGACCCGAGTACGACATTTCCATAATGTTACATACCAATGGTCTTTAAGGTAGCTCAAGCGAATGTAATCTCTAGTTTTTGAGAGATTTATGAGATTCCATATATCGCTCAAAATAAACAAATAACGGACAATTAAATAAAACACACTTTGTTTACGTATTTAAAATGAATGAAGCCGAAATGAAGCTCACTTTTAAAACAAAATAGACACATAACAGTTTTTTTTTATTGTTATTATTCACAGGCTGTGATTTGACTAGTGTTTTTTGTTTTTTCTAATAAATAATAAAACACGGTTTGTGCATCAAATAAAGACAAAATTGTGTTTCTGAAACACTTTTTAAATAAAATTAATATTATTGGTGTTTAGTTTTTATTTAATTAGATGCATATTAAAGGTTTTAACTACCAACAAAAGATCTGGCATCACTGTAATCACAGTGTCTCGCGGGCCCCTACAACAAGCTGCAGGCCTAGGCCAACGATATTCGTGAGAACTGCCAATTCGTATTTGTATCATACCAAAATAATTAGTAATGAAATATGTATGTATATGTAGCATTTTATTAAATTAAAGAAACATTGGCAGAATACTTTAAAAGAGTAAAACGTGCATTTATTGCCAATTACAAAGCGTTTATAATTATTTGAAACCCAGCGCGCACACAATAGTCTGCGGCAGACTGCATCAGTACTCTCTAAGCGGCCGGCAGCCACAGTACACTTTGGCTCAGGCATAGCGCGTCCGCGTAGCACGCGAGAGGTAGCCGGTTCAAACCCCGGCTCTGACTACTTTTTACTTTTTATTTTTATCCAAAAATTATTGTTTACGTATTATCTGAATACATTTTATTACTGTAATCTTTTAGTGCAATTTACTCTAAATAGAAAACTTTTATCCAGTCTGTATTTGCCTGTAGGAGCTTTCACTTATGATATGACGAAGCCCGACTTTAATACGGCCCTGTTACCCGACCCGTCCACATTACCCGCAGGTTACCAGGGTAGTAACGCAAAAAATCGAGTGGGTGGGGTGTCTAATGATCTGCTAAAAATCGCGCTCATCAATAATTATCGTAATAGCCGAGATGTACTGCTGTCCAGTAAATAATGACATACTGATGAAGTGGTAATTTACAATCACGTAAGAGGAAGACTGTTTTACTATAATGTGGAAAAGGCCAACTGGCTAGTTGCTATATAAAATGAAGAAACTCATTGTTCCCTGTTCTTTGATCTGCTGTATATCTAGTCACAACAGTCTAGTCAAGGTCACGATGCGTTGTCGTGTTTGGTTCGGGGGGGTGGGGTGGAGATCGGTAGTGCACTGGCTGTCGAGCAGATAAATCTGGCTTTCAAGCAAGATAAGAAAAATTATATTGTACAATTTTGGTATCGTGCATCTCATTCTCACACACTACTCCGCCATCTCCACAACACTGCAATTACATAATAGTACATCAATACATTCATTGTGTATTGGGTCAGGAATCTGTCATTTTCTAACATCCTTCTCCTACCAAATGCAATTTATTGTTGAAATATAAAGCACATAATATATGTAATTAATAATTAATTGCAACTTCATTGGCTGCCTGTATAAAACAAGTACCTATTATCTTTCTATTACTTTCTTATACCGGTTTCAGTAGCAAAATTACATTTTGAAATCTCCCTGCAAATGTGCTAAAGCTCTAAGCCAATAAGATCAGAGTTAAGTTTACAGGGTTGCCAAGTCAAATCGTCAGGTTGCACTTCAGGATGCTATAACTTCTAAATTGGTTCAGGAACGTACTATTTTCTTGTTCTTATATCATTCGGAATTTAATATTCTTTAAGTAGTAGTAGTAGTAGAAATCTTTATTTAGCATTTTGCTATTTTTACATACACATACACAAGCATTATACAATTTACTTTTACATATTCATTAAATTCAGTCCTCCAATGGACCAGACTGTGCGTCTGGTATTTACATTTTAATCATTCAAAGCATTTTCATTTATCACATTAACTTGGTTAGTCCAGAAATCCTCAGTACCAGTAACATCTCTATTCCATCCGCATCCTTTAACTATCTTACAGCAATTAACTCTAAATCTGTTTATCTCTTGCAGTTTTCTAACTTCTAACGGTAACCTATTAAATTCTCATCCCTTTTGCAAAATAGTGTTATTTCCAATTTAGTGCTATTTCTTTGAATGATCATATTTTTTCCCATTTCTAGTGTTATAATGATTTTCTTTTATGTTTATTAACTTTCTACACAAGTATCCTGGCCCTATTCCTTTCGAGATTTTAAACAAGAAAGTTAGTGTGTTTTAAAAGAATTCTTTGTTTGACGTTCAGCCATCCTAACGCTTCGCACATCTCACTAATAGATGTTCGTCTAGATACCCATAGTATACACCGCATTACTTTATTTTGTAGCTTTTGCATCCGTGTTATGTCATTTTTATTTAGTAAGAATAAAATAGAACTACAATAGTCAAAATGCGGAGTTATTATTGCTTGGCAAATTTTAATTTTGCTACTAATTGGTAGATTTCACACATTCTTTGAAAAAGTCCTACTTTCCTGGCTAACTTCTTAATGATCTGTTGTCCATGTTTTTCAAAAGTCAGGTTTTCATCAAATATTATGCCCAAATATTTGAAATCATGTACAACATCTATTTTTGTCTCCTCTAATTTTTAGGTCAATTTCATTTAATTCAATTTGCTTTCGCCTATTTTTGTTACATAAATCACCATTGCCTTTGTCTTTTTACATTTGGTGTCATCTTGTTATACCCAAGCCATTGTTCTAGTCTGCTTAAATCTTCTTTTATATGTAATAAAACCATTTCCAGATTTTTCCCACTGCATACATTAGAATATCGTCAGCATAAATATAAATTTTACAATATTTAAAGATATGCACTATGTCATTAATATATAAAATAAAAAAAAGTGGTCCAAGGATTGAGCTTGCGGTACCCCATTGTTGTTTTTACTTGATTTAGAATATGCCTTGTTGTACTTTACCTTTGATACCTATTTTTAAATACGATGTAATCCATTTTAATACTAGCCCTATACCAGTAAAACCATAATTTTTCAGTTTATCAACAATAATACTTCTATCAATTGTTTCGAAGCACGCGTTAAATCCAGGAAAATTCCTATACTTATATCTTGATTTATTATTTTACCCTTTAGATCCTCTATTACATACTGAACCGCATGTTCACATCCGTACTTGCTGCGAAAACCTGATTGCTCCTCAATTAATATACCATTATCTTCAATAAAATCTACAATTTGCTTCTTAACAATCTTCTCCAACAACTTATCTATTACATGTAGAGTATTTATTGGCCTATAGTTTTCACCACTTATTGTTTTGGCACTTTAGGTATTGGTATGATGATTGAAGTCTTTAGTTTATCAGCTACATCCCCTGTCCTTAGTGATACATTTATAAAGTTTGTTAAATAAACTAGCATTATCCCTATTACCCTGTGACTAATTTCAGAATTTTATCTGAGATCATATCCTCACCTGATGCTGTATCTTTTAATTCCATTACTAATTCTTTAACTTGTTTCTCACTTACTTCCTTAAAATTTCTAGCTTGTTTTGTGTTTTACTTTTTACATTTCTTAGCACCACAGTTTATCAATGTCACAGTTTGTTTGATTTACTAAACTTTCTATACTTTGAGTAAAATATTCATTAAATTCTTCTGCTATATTTTATCCCCCGAAAATATCTTATTTTAAAATATATTTCTTTTCTTGTTTCATTGGTTTTTACATTTATAAAAGGTTTTTAGTAACTTCCACACCTCTTTTGGCTGACCCTTCTTTTCATCCAACTTCTTAGCGTAATAACTATATTTTTTTTTTTTTCGCGAATTTTGCTTATAACCTTATTTCGTTTTCTTTATATTTCTGCCATTCCATTATATCATTACTCCGTCTCGCTACTCTATAATAGTAGTAGTTTCTTTCTTTTTGCAGTTTTTTATTTCTGCATCAAACCATCTTTTTTCCAAGTGTATTTTTTTATTTTGATTGACTTTGTTGATGTATGTTTTTCTACAGAACTGCTAATATTATTAATTATTTCTTCTATCATATCCTGTACAGTATTGTTATTGTAATTACAACTCAAATTACCATTTATATTAGAATTCCAGCTTTTTCTATTTAGGTCTTCCCAAAAAAAACTCTTTAGTTTCTTTATTATTTAGAAGATTTTTACTATCTATATATGTGATTACCTGTATCTTTTCTCTTTGCTTCATATCTGTCATTATTTGTTTTCCCATGTTTAGTTTATATTTACTATTTATGGTCCGATATTGTCCTCCTCTAATAATTCCACATTAAATATGTGTTTATCATATAACTGCTTAATGCATAGTCAATAATAGTTCTTGTTATTTTAACTAGATTTGAGTCTTTAACTGTATAGGCCTACTGTGCTACTCTAGTAAAATCATTAACTAGTTGTATCATATTAAGTTCTTCTAATAACAGTTTTACTTGTTTTGCGTAGACAGAGTTTTTACTTAGGTCAATATTAAAATCTCCGCTTATCAGATTTTATTTCTTGCGTTTAAACCATCTGTGATTTCAATCAGTTCCCTGAGTTTATTAATAACCTCAGTCTTTTTCATTTTAGGGGATACATAAGTAACATTATAATTATGAAGACTAAAATTTACTAACTTGATACTCAAGGTCCACCACTTGTTTTTTACTACCTCTGTATGTGAGACTTTATATTTTACCCCTTTTGTACATACATAGCCACCAGAAAAACAGAACAGAAAAACAGTTTTTAAACAAAATTTATTCACAAGAAGTTATTTGAAATCATAAGTAAAGGTCAAAAAGTGTATGTATTTCATTTCCCCATGCTATGGGATAGGGCGACCTTCAAACTTTAAAACTTAATATATCGTAAAGTAGTTCGGGAAGCCTACTTTTCTTTTGCTTTATTGTGTATTAGGTAATTATCTGTTAATATGCCAATTTGAAATTTTTTTTATTCACGGTCGAGATACGCTTGAGCTCCCTTAAGGTCTTGACCGATTTAGCTGAAAATTTGAAAAATAGGAGAGAATGGATAAAATCCACCGCCATCTAGAGGACCTTGACATCATTTCTTTGGGAAAACTATTTTAACTCTTTGATAACAAACAACACTGCTTCCTCGATAGTATTTGATTCCCTTCTAGGTGGCAGTGCATAGTGACCAAAATTTCTCGTGCGACTATCCGTTGCCATGGAAAGTTACTTTTTTTAAAAATGTAATTTCTATCTACACTACTTAAGGGCTTGACCGATTTTGGGTGAAAATTTTTAAAATAGGAGAGAAAGGTATACTTATTGACACTGGGAAAATTTTCATAACGCTCGGAAAATTTTTATTTTTTTATTTTATTTTTTATTTTTATAAACCCAAGGATCGGATTTTGTTCAAAAACTATACAGCAACCCGCCTAGGTGGTATGTACATATGTGCAAAAATTTCAGGTCGATCAGAGAAACGGTGCGACCGTACCGAAGCAGTAACAGAAAAAAAAAAAAAAAAGACATTCGAGCCATAAGAGTCAAATGGAGACGCCGCTCAAAAAAGTAGTTCGATCACTTTGGGAAATTTAAACCCACTTGATTCAAAGGTTTAGTGTGAAAAATGCCTATCGGCTTGTTAGATTGGAGAAGGGTTGACAGGTTGGGAAGGGAAAAAAAACATAAATCCCTTCTCAAAACCTACTTGATTCAAAGACTTTTTCTTAAATACAAGTAGGTACTAATTTGACTGTAGGTCTACTGTACTCACCATTTGGGGTTAATTGGCCGGGCGCATAGCTGTCTCATCTAGGACGAGGTGTGGGGTTGGCACTCAGCTGCAGTACGCCACTGGACAAAACGGTTCTTGTCGTAGTCTTTCCTACAAAAGGGAGTCAAACACGTGGTTGGCTTTCAAAAATACATCGTTGATGATAAACCCGTCAAAAACGTTCCCTTTCATTAGGGGTGTGCAAAGCTTCCCAAATTATCTAATACAAATCGAATTTTTTGGTAGTATTTAAATTTGATTCATTGGTTGAATCCAAAATCTAAAAATTCAAACTATTCGAAAGAATTGAATCCGGGGCCAACACCCAAAAAACTAGCAAAATATATCGAAAGGTCGATTTTATAGTTTCGCAATCAACCCACGTGACAACATGGTCGCCGCGTACATAAACAAAGAATTTCCTTTCCCGAGTCTTGTGTTCAAGAAAAACGTGATATTTTTGTCCCCATAGCATTCGAAAAACAACAGTGCACTCTTCTCTCTCTCTCGCTCTCTCTCTTGCATCATGCTGGCAGGCTGCCTGCAGGCAATGCGCAAGGCATTATGGCACAGCAGCTCTGTCTCCTCACTCATGCGAGCCCTAGCCGGCTGCCCGGCTCGGGAGACAGGCGGGCGCAGTGTTTACGTCAGTCTCCCTTCAGATAGCGATGCGTATGCATTACGTGATCGATGCCCATCTCCGAACTCATACGTAAAATAATAAGTGCGGGTCTATGAAAGGCCAGCGGATAAATAAATGTTATGTTTTGGCCTACTTATGTGCTCTTAAATGACAGCAAGAAGTTTCCTCACGATGTTATCTTGAAAAGGAGAACAATGCCAAGATCAAGATCGTGCTATATTCGGGACAATACAGTACTCAAAAAAGCATAAAGTTTTTGATACTTGGTCCCTTTTTCATTGATTGGTCTTCAAAAGTAAAAAAAAAACATAGATTTAACCCCTAGCCTTCCCCTATGGTCGAATCGACGACTTGCAATCGATATATGCTGCCTTACCTGCGGTGGGAATCGACGGCCTAGTGCAGCGCTCTGCATTATCGACTGGAGGAAGGAAGTAGTTCGCCTAGGCGCTAACAGAAGGGCATGCAATGCCTTCTACTTGTTTAAAGCTATCCACAGGTGGTTATCGATCGCGTCTACCCCAGTTTTTGTTGCTTTTCTGACGAGTTGAATGGTTGTTTACAGTGAAAATGGCTGCGCGTAGGCGTTTGACAGAGTACAACGTTGAGGACATTTTGCTAAAACAGTGACTCGGACGATTTTGTTGGGACTGAGAGTGATTATAATAATTCAAGTGACGATACAATTATTCTGTGCCTAGTGCCGTGAGGGGATAGTGACCCTGAAAATGCAGAACAAGTGAGTGACAGTGATGAAAACGTGTCGGGAGCGAGTGATGATGATAATGTGGCGGGCGGGAGCGGTGACCGTCGTGTTAGGGGTGGGCCTAGGGGTGGGCCCTATTGCCCCACGGAAAAAGGGGGCAAAAGTCGACGACTGGAAATGGGAGTCAAGTGTCCAGCAACAGGTAGGCCTACCCAAAATACCTTTTACAGGCCAGGTGTTAGTGACGAATTTGATGACTTGGAAATTACGCCTCGTACCATTGTAGAGAGATTTTTATGCCCGAATGCTTTAAAATTTACCACACCAAAACAAACTTTAAGTAAAAAACATTTCAAATTTACTCAATGCATAGACCATACATTTACCTGATTATTTGTGAACATTTTAACATATATTTCATAAGAATCGGATAATTACTTTAGGAGATACGAATTTTTTTGTAAAGTCCCGTGCTATTCTCATCCCTTAGCGAAAATAAATGGATTTTTTGGGAAAGTTGGGGCCTTTTATAATGGTAAGCGGATGGGTTAATGAGAAAACTTGATTCCCTAGTTTTTGGCATTATATTTAAAAATTTGGCTTTTTGCATATTTCTAAAGAACAATACAACTATTTTAAAAGTATTAACCCCCTTTGCCTAACAATAATTACCCTTATTTGCCAGAGATACCGTCCCAGCAAACACAAAACTGTGCCCAGTACCAGGACAGTATCGTATTTTCCGGCTCAAGCAGTACTGGGCAGGTAACGTGTACATGGTACTGGGCCAGTAAAAAAAGTGTCCTACCAACTTCCTATGCCAGCGGTGCCGGTCCGGTGTGGCCTTAGGTCCCGTCTGTATGGGGTTCGCGGCACCGGGGCGGAACGTCAGGGCCGGTACGTCGTCCGCGCACCGGCCCGGTACGTCGTCCGCAGCACAGGGCACGCAACGTCGTCCGCGTACCGAACCGGTGCGGCGTTCGCTTGGTACCGGGCACGTACGTCGTCCGTACCAAACCCGTGCGCGTTCACGGTACGGGAACGACGTCGTCGCCGGCATCGGCCGGTACCTCGTTCGCGGCGCCGGCCCTTAAGATCGGGGTTTCCGGGACAGCACGCCTCGACCCC